>VYXF01012751.1:1041567-1058193 GCA_013397295.1 Polioptila caerulea
GTGCCCATAAGCCCCAGCAATCTGCTTCCTAGCCAACTTCTTTTTGGGAAACAAAATTCTATAAGAAAGCACCTCAATCCTCAACACTCCCAAAAAAAAGATGTGGAGCAGTAGCAAGTCCTACTTTAGACTTCAAATGCTACACGAGCTATTCAGCTCAACACTTGCAAACCTCCATCACCTATGGCATCAAACACCAGCTCAACTAGAAGGCAGGGTTTCCCCACAGCCCATCAAACCAGTATGGAACATCCAAATATGCTCCAAGAGCACTTTTGCTTTCACATCTCCTTCACATCAGCCTTCCATTATGTTGAGGGTTTTTATTTGGGCACACAATCTGGCTTTGAAGGCATCACTTAGCAAGTCCAATTCAACTTTGCAGGCCTCAGTTAGCAAGTCTTCAGAAAAATTCCTCCTGAAGGCCACACTTGGCAGAAAAGCAGCAGGTTCAAACTTGCTTAACAACTGTGCTGCACTCAAATGCAGAGATCCTGCTAAAGATACAGCCCAGGGTAGTTAATTTTCTGAAAAAGTTTCCCATTTTAAACACAAGTAACGCTGTTTTATACTGTTATCACGTTAAAGGCAGACACCAATCTAGCATTTGGGGAAGGGGCTTGCAAAACATAGAAAGAAAATAGAAATGTCTGTGTTTATGTGTATGTCTGCAAATGGGATGGAAGTAACTGCGTTAGTAAAAATAATTGCCATTACACAAAATTACTGTTCATCTGTATTACATTGTTTCCATTTATTATCTACCACATATAAACTATTTTACCGAGAAGGATACACACTGCAGAGGAAGCACAGAAGGCGAGATAGGATGTACATTCTGAGAAAATTCCTTTCTATTCCTTACAATTTCTCTGTCTTCCCAGACACATAAGATAAACATAGCTAGACTGACTTTCAGCATTTTATGGTTTATAGCCCTCTGTCCCAAAATCTGCATGCACAGAGGTAAGATATCAAGAATGAAAGAAAAAAACTGTTTTCCCTCGGCATTTTTCTACACAATCCCACCTGTTAACAGTTTGTCACAGAAGTACGTTTTATTTGTAGAAGTATTCCTTCTAATTTGGACTTCTGCGAGTAACATCAAATGAAAGAATTTGTGCACCTATCAACAAATGCTGCAGCTTTCGAAAATGTATCTTCTTAATAGTTTTTCAGCACTTCTGATTTTAACTTGGGAGGTCTTTGAATACAAGAATAGGATGGCAGACAAATGGAAGACAAATTCTGTAAACTTGAGAACCGCGATACTTGATCTATAAATGCCAAACTAATAGGCTTCTTGATTTTCTTTCCTCCTAGTGGCCCAATACCCATTTTCTGCACAAAATCCACCATCTCTTTTCTAAAGTAGAAGTTACAGTTCCATTAATTAAAAGGTTCTACTAACTGAAAGGTTCTGCAGTGGTTATAGATTTTTTTTCTATTTGCTGAATTCAGGGCATGCCATTTTATGTTATCTTGAAACATGTTTTTACACCAGTTAAATATGATTTGTCAGCAATTACCCTTATTTTGGTTTAGCATGTCCTTTGTTAATTAGAGTATTCCCTAATGCAATCGTATTTTAGCTCTGGAGTTTGCAAACCCCTAAGCTATCATCAATTTCACAAGTTTCTTAATTTACACCTGCTGAGATAGGATCAGCAGACTTGGGTTTGTTTAAATGAAAATTTCTGTTTGGATTACAGACAGAGGCTGCCTACCCATGGGCACACACACTGGGATAAACAGCCACCATAGGTGGCCACTCTCTGAGTGAAAAACATTACAGAAAGGTGGCTGTAGAGATAAAAGAAAATAAATGAAGGTACACTACGAGGCAAGTATTTGCATTTACTGTATTTCAAACAATACAACACTGATTTTGTTAAATTCAGCATTACACCTCCATAAACATTGTAAAGGTCTTTAAAGACAAGGTACTGCAGAGATGTGCATGAGAGAACAGTTACACAAAGCTTTCAAAAATGACTAGCAGTCATTAGCCTATTTGCATCAATTTAATGTCTTATTTTCAAGAGTCCAAGTGTTCAGTTTTTGAGAAACACAAATCAAACACAGGCATTTCCACACATGTGTCATAAATGTATGTTAGAGTATTTTAAAATTAATAGGAACTTTATTTTCAGGTTTGTTACTAATAATCTTTACCTCAAAGTTTGCATTTTAGGGAATCTACAATAAGAAGAATCTTATTGAACTGTTATTCATTAATTATGAAAAAAATTTAAAATGTATTTCCAGAAAATATTTTAATGCTGTTTCTAAAGAAAGGATAAAATAATAAAAAAAATTTCAGAATATAGCTTTGTTTTATAAATTAAAGAAGCAGTCAACTATTATAAAGTCAAATTTACAACTAAAGAAATCTGCATTAGTAAAATTTTACATTATTTTATCACCATTTCTGCAAATGCGTTTATGATGAAAACAACTAATTTAATCCAGTTTAAAAAGTTTGGATTAATTTAAAGGAAATGTACTCCTAATTTACATTGCCTGAAGACTTAAATACTTCATCATGACTGGCTATGTTAGCTACGTGTTTATATTGTTGGGTTTTTTTTCCTAATATGATTCAACTACCATGTTTGATTTAGAGATTTGCTCCCTACTGCAACGTGTTTATATAAATTTGGCAAATAGGAGCATAACATGATAACCCAGCCCTGTAAAAGGTTAAAGTCAACAATTACAAAGCTTTTAGTTGTGAAAACAACCAGTAAGTCTTGAGACAAGCCAATAACATTTTCTTCTATTTTCTCACCAATTAAGTGAGATCCTGTTTCCTAGTCTGAGGAGCATGTAGGTTATCAGGTGTGTGTGTGTGCTTTTAGGATTAGCCATGTTCATGGCAATAAAATTAGCATGAGGAACTGGGAAGAGTTTACACAGTCCAAGTCCAGCTTTTCCACGCTCCATCTCTCATGTCACAAAACACTGCACAGTCATCTCATTTACACTGATTGCTGCCTGGACATTCACTACAGGAATAATTGTGAATCATGTGTAGAGCCTATCAGACAAGGTCATTTGCTTTGGCTCTAATAGATACTAAATTAAATTACTTGCCATAAGTCATCTCTGTTTCTCAACCTCTTCAGAAGGAATGACTGTAGAAAAATTTGCAGATACACAGGGACTGGGTCAAGAAAAACCTCAGCAATAAGCAAGCTTTATCAGCAGTGGGACACAGTTCTAGGGCTATGATATTTTTCCCTGCAATTCCTATTTTTCTCTAAAAGGAACTGCTACAGCAGTGATCTTGCACTCAGCACTGCTGTGGCCGCACCTTGAATCCTGTGTTCATTTCTGGGCCCCTCACTACTACAAGGACCTTGAGGTGCTGGAGTGTGTCCAGAGAAGGGTAACAGAGCTGGTGGAGGGCCTGGAGCATGAGTTATGAGGAGCAGCTGAGCATGAGTTATGAGGGAGCTGGGGCTGTTTCATCTGCAGAAAAGGAGGCTCAGGTGGGTCCTTATCACTCTACAAGTACCTGCAAGGAGATTGTAGAGAGGTGGGGTTCATTCTCTCCTCACAGGTAACAAGTCATAGAGCAAGAGGAAATGGCTTCAAGTGTACCAGGGGAAGTTTAGTTTGGATATTAAGAAAAATTTCTACACATGAAGCATTGCCAAGCATTGGAGCAGGCTACCCAGGGGAGTGGTGGATTCACCCCCCCAGAGGCATTTAAAAGATGTGCAGATGTGGCACTCAGGGATATGGTTTAGTGGTGGGTTTGGCAGTGCTGGGGTAGAAGTTGGACTCGATAAAAAAAGTATTTTCCAACATAAATGTTTCTATGATTCTAAGGACATGCCCTTCTCTGTTCATCAGCTAGCACTTAGCCATTAAGGAACTCTCTACAGGACACTGTCAGCTAACAGAGGTATCAAGCACTTTATTTAATAGGCACTAAATTGTGAAAAATACTTATCCATTTGTTTTTCCAGGTAAGCTACAGTGGGAAAAAAAAATGAAAGGTGATAATTTTTTATCTTTTTATCCACATATATACAAATTTCTTTCCACTGTAATGCATGCAGAAAACTATACTCCTGTGATACTTAGTTTTGCACCCTGTATACTTCCAAAAATCATAACTTCCCTTAAAAAGGAACAAACTGAGTATTCTTCCTTTACTCAAATCTCTGACTTTCATCATAGCTGGTCTCTTAATTGCAATCTCTTTCTGAGTTGGAGGTCTTTTATATTGTACTTAATTATACAATACCTAGTGTGGGGCTCTTTTCTGGTTACTTGCTTCCACGATGTAGATGGTAATCTTAAAACAATGTCATGTTATATGAGTAAAAATATAAGAGTCAGGCCAATTTTGTACTCATAATTTCCTACTCGCTCTATAAGATCAAATACTAGATCAGAGTCTGAGCTTTGCTTTAGAAAAATTTTCACTTTAAATTTGCAGAAACAGCCATGCAGCAAATGACTTTAACTTTGTGATCACACATTTCAGAGATTATTGAGGTCAGGTACACTCTAAGAATGTGTCCCTGCATGCATGACACTTCATGTTAATGAAAATAGTAATATAAAAATATTCATGCATATTATAAAATGGAGTCACACAGAGCATATATTGCCAGAACTGATTACAGATATTCAGCAGTATGTGGTGCTCCCTGTGGAATACTATGTAAAATATTTAATAAACTAAGTTTCTGTAAAATTACATATCATGTCATGAATAACACAGTCTATTACCTACCACTGCCAAGAGGAGGTGCCTGCTCCTGTACAGGTGCTCTCAAGATGGGGAAGAGTGTGTGAGGTTACTGAAGCTGAAACGGGGAAGAGTCTGAGGTAATTGAATACCTGGGATTAATTTAGAGGAGCAAGTGAAAAGGGAGGTGGTGGAGTCTTTTACTGCTCAGCTGGCTGAGGAGGATGCCCTGAGGAGCCACCAGACAGGAATTCCCTGTGGTATTTAGTTGTACCTAGCTCATTTCTTTTGCCTACAGTCTGTTGCACACCATTTCCTCACTGCTGGGATCCAATTCAGGAAACGAGAGAGCAGCCCTGCTCTTGTACCCTGTTAACACATATGAAGGAATTCCTGCAGTTCTTTTTTATAAAGCAAAACATTCAAATGCATGTCATGACAATCTCTGAAACACTAATTGATCACACCATATTTTTACATTGTGAAAGCAACTTCCTAAATTTTGAACAATTCCATTTGCATTGAAAACACCAATAGTACTTTATTTATGTTAGGCGCAAAATAAGTTTAGACAAATATTTTGCCTTGTGAACAAAGGGAACAAATGGCCACCATAATTTGTAAGCAAAAATTGAGCCTTCACTCTCTACTCACAAATGATGTTTTCAAAGCTCTGCCCCCACCCTTAGGTTATCTCTTTCTTCAAGTGTGCTGTGCAAACAGAGATGCAGTGCTCACCTGAGGTCTCTTATAGTGAAATAATTAACTTCTGGGTGTCACACATGTTCTTCTTCATGCTTGCCAAGAGGAAAAGATGAACTCTGCTTTTTTTTTTTTTTTTTTCAGCAGCTTTGTTGACTCAGATCACTAGGAATGTGATGAAAAAAGAAAGAGATTAAGGTAATGCCTTTTATTTTACACTGCAGGGAGCTGGAAATGTAACTGCAGTCAGTTGTTATGTCTCAGATGAGATGCAGTAATTACCCACCAAGAAACAGCAACTACTCCAACTGTTCCAACTGAACTATTCATAACTCACAGTATTCTGCTGAATAAATGGCTAAATTCACATTCAACTGTTGCCTTAAGATTCTTCCCCTTCTCTTCTGTAACAGCATTCACAAAGTCAGTTATTATTTTATTTATATTTGTGCTTTCCTTAATTGAAGTTCTTCCTGCTGATATCAGGCTATTTCTCCAAATTACGAGGATGATTTTAGTTTCCAGTTTTATAATTTATAATGTTTCCAGCCCTACCCAAGCTGGCAAAATGCAGAAATTTTGTTTAGTCTCTGCTCCTGACCCATTATTAAATGCAAAAAGTAAAGAAATGGGCCATCAGAAAGAACTTTTATAGGTAAAGGCACTGAAAACTGTGATTATCTGTGATTTAATCAGGTCCATGTCTCCCAAATTTCGGGGAAGTACCATAGAACAACATTAAAACTTCTAATATCATCAAGCTACATATACTGCTTCTTTCTTAAACATTCAACTACTTACTCTGCTAATACAGGAAATCATGCTGAATTGATAAAATTTATTCTTGAAAAATCTGCTTATGTTTTGTTTCTTTATCCTCTCACTACTTGTGATGTTAATTGTTTGGCTTAATAGCTTTCTGATTATCAGCATTAGACCAAAGGATTTGCAAATGTCAGGCTTTTCTGACATAAGGAAAATATTATAACCCCTTTTTATTTCAGGGAATCTTCTTCAGGGTTGTGAAACAGAATGTCATGAGTATTCTCATTAAGTTACCTCATAATAAGTATTCTCATTAAGTTACCTCATATTTTTAGATTTTCAACCATCAGTTTCCACCAACATCATTATTTTCAGAAAACTGGAGATTGCAAAACCATCATTTTTGAAAATTTTAACAGCTAGAAGTGTAAAACTACTGATTTAAAGGCCTAATACAGACAAATCTAATTGCCTCGTTACTTTCCCACTTGGATCGTTTTTATCCTCCTTTCTTGACTACTGTTATATTTTCCATTAGTTTCCCTTCCTCAGTGCTTTGTATTTAAGATGCTATAAATACATTGCAATGCTTCAGAGGATGGTCTCCTTGCTCCTGCTGTAAGAGGAGGAAAAACTTGTTTGACAAATGAACTTTCCAAACTGAGACACTCATAGTTAAAATTGACACTGTTTGCCTTCCTGTCATCAAGGATAACAGAGGTAAACTTTGGAAATCAGTTAGTTTCTCTTGCTTTAAAGTAAGTCATGAGAACTCATGGAGGCTACAGATACTGGAAAATATCTGTAATTCCTGGATGTTACTGTAGTTCTAATTTAGGAAGTATGAAGAGCCGAGTTAATGCAGTTTGTTTATATGGGACGTCACAGCACTGTTATTGTTATTCATCACTTGGCACAAAGGGGAACTTGGAGCACTTCCAGGCAACCTACAAACGAGTAATTTCACAAAACATTTGAGACAGCTGAAGAGGGAACATCTGAAATGGAGTTTTACCTAGCTCAGACACCAGGGTTCACTCCCAGGTTTCCACTTAGGGAGGCCTTAGATCTGTGACAAATTTAGCCCCAAAAGGAGCTGCAATGCTGCAGGAGGAATTGCATACTGCAGTCAGGATGCACCTCCACAAGGATGCAGGTCTTCAGCATGTCCTATGTGATGTCTTCCAACCTTGTGTTATTGTCTTGAATACCCCAGGACATCTCAGATTGTGTCAGGTCCTCAAGTTTAGAAAAATATTGCATCATCTGGAAGGTATTTGAGTCACAAAATCCCCTGATTAAAAATATATCGTAAACATTGAGAGAGTATTTCTTAGGATGCAAATGAGAACATAGAACACCAGAATGATTGCAAACTCTTCCAAAACTCAGGAATATGCTGTGGCCTTATTGCTGATGTAAATTCAACAATAAAGACAATCTTACTGTCACTCAACTATAAATTGTTTAAAAATTCTGCTCCTTATTTTGAGATTTACAGTTATTTTATCCCTAGTAGATATAAGGATTCTCTAAACCATGAATAAAAATTAATAGAAAATCTGAAAAAGTATCTGAAAAGATTAGTACATACCACAATACATGTTTGCCTATGAAGACCATTTGATAAGATTTTCTCTACAGGAATACAATTTTACCTGAGATAAGAGATTATAGGAAAAGTCTGTTGGGTTTATCTCTAACCTCAATAAAATACAAAAACATTCATACTGAGAGAAAAAGATCCAGAATATTAAACAGGTTCCCTAATAATCTTGTGAAATGTATATATTATGGTTACAGGTCATCCACAGAGTGTTTCAGAGTCCAAGCCACAAAGGAGTGTCAATAATGGCAGCACCAGTGTTACAGACACCAGTGGTAACCTTGTTGTTGTGGCTGCAAACCAAAATGAAAGGGGAATTTCTCATCACTACCAAGTGCAACCAGCAACGTTCTGGAGGTTCTGAATGGAAATACAGGAAACACAGCAGCAAAGAAAACCAATCCTTCCCTGAGGAAGAGGGGACTGCTTAGTTTCCAGGTTGCAGAGGTGGGGAACAGTGTAAGTTACACTGCAGAAGGAATCACATTAATTTCTTGTATTTCACTTCAGGGAAAATTCTAATCTTGTGTGCACTTCCAGTCACACTTGCCATTAGCAGACCACAACTAAAGAAGAATACTAGCAGCCATGTTTGCTCCTATGTAAATTCTTAGCAGTGTAAAGTGAAAAGCTGTGGTATTATGCAGATACAAACTAAAGTAGATGACAAATGGATAACAAATGGATTGTGGATGAGGCAGGGCAGCTAACTATCCTGATGAAGCTGAGGATTTGTGTAGTTATTTCTGCAATACTGCAGTCATGTGTGCATAGCAAATTACATGAAGGCCATTTGGGAACAGTGAAATGAAAATGTTGCCCAAGGATGTGTGTTGTAGCCAGGGACTGTTAGACAAATAAAGGAAATAGCACAATTATGTCAAGGTTGTCAGGCAGCAGAACAAGTCTGAACATGTTTTTGTTGCATTTCTGCTGTAGGAGGCTTCTCTGCAGCAGTAAGTTCTTATTGACTGAATTATCCACAGATCATATATTTTGATAGCAATAAGTAGTCATTCTGAAGTACTTCATGCATTCCAGGTCAATCTAGATACCTCATCCTGACTGGCAGAAGTAAGAAGGTTGCTAGGAATGCAAGAGTATTCATGTCTAACTTACCCTTAAAAGGTTTCAGGTATCCATCACCTCAATTTTTAAAAATTCTGCTAAAACTGGTTATCTATAAATACAAGCAAGCAATTACCTCTCTGCTTCTAAACATAGACTACATACAACACATTGCAACTGTTTCATAAAGAAATCTAATCATGAATCATAATCTTAATAATAAAATCTAATCTAAATCATAACCTTCTTTAATAAAAATTAAGATTATGCTACTCCAAATTGTTGTCAAGTGTTACGTATACTTTCTCAGCCATCTGGTGGTCACATTCCCCAATGAGACTTCCCCTGAAGGGGGTGAGCATGGATGGTTCTTTGCATCAACCTAACTACATTCTCAGCATGAAGCTTCCTGAGGGAAAGCAGCTATTCAGGCTTCATAGTGCATTTTTTTTTTCTTTTTATGAAGAAATAGAATAGATAATTGTGAATTCTACTCCAAGTGTTTAAAATGTGCGAAGTATGAAGCCAAATTAGTAACAGTGATTTTCACTCTAGAAAAGTTGTAAGATTCTGCCCTAATGCTGTTCTGGCACTTTAACTAGAGGGTTCCATGAGCACTACTGTCAGACCAAAACTGGACTAAAGCCAGAAAAATAGTAGCTTAACTTGGATCAGTGTTACTTCTTTTGTCACCCTGGAACACAGTGGAATAAAAACCTCAGATTTGTCAGTCAGGGTAAAGGTCTCACACAGGGTTTTCAAATCAACTCTTTTCTTCCTGTAGAAGTGGTGCTCTGAGTTTGATTTCACTGAAGAAAATTTTTATTTAGATCTTTTACCTGACATCTTGTCAAGGCTGTCAAATTTCTAAAAAAAGTGTTTCACTGAGTGACAGGCTGTTTTGGGAAATTGTCTGTCCTGAGACTAAATTCATCTGTATGAGGTTTTTTGCAGATTTTGAAAGATTTCAGTTTTCTGCCTCTCCCAACTAGAACAGCCTGTAAATGACTACAGAACAGACTATCCCAAAAAGACAAGTGACTGCCTAAGCTTACTTACATCTATACACCCACCCCTGAGTACAATAAATGCATCTGGATCAAGGTAGCTACCCCCTCCATTAATGATACAGAGTATAAGTGATCCTACCCTGGCTGGGAAGTTAGTAAAGCAGGATTTAAGGGCTGTAATTGGAAATCAGAGTCATGAATGAAATACATTTGCCTCTCTAAGATTCCTTGCGGGACACTAAGAACTGTTTGAAGGAGAAGATGATCTCTTGAAGTCATTTCAATATGCAGCAACAAAATAGCAACCTTGTTAATTTTTGCATCTCCTGTGGGGATTTCAAGGCTATATATGAGTAGTTACAAACCAGTGGGTTATTCCCTGAGACTTTACTCTGACGTATTCAGGAATAGCAAAAAAGATTTTTGTTTGTTTGTTTGTTTGCTTGCTTTTTGTTTTTTTGAGGGTTTTTTTGCCTCAGGTTTGGCCTTCTATAATACTCTGCTCTGCAATAGTATTGGTAGGGAAATAACTTCGGTAATTCTGTCTGAGAACAGAAGGAATAACATTTGTATCTTGACAAATTCTAGCAAGTTTTCAATGCATTTAATAGCTCTCTATATATGTTTAACCTCTAACTCCAAATCAGTGGTGAACTGAGTCCACTCTTTTTAAAGCAAACCCAGGACACTGTTGATTCAAGGTTCTTTCATCAGTACTAGTGAGTGTTTCTGCAGTATTACACTTTCAGTCATCATACCCAGTTCAAAGGTATGAGAAATTTATACAAATTGCACTCTTCTAAGGGCAAATCTGCTGCACCTTGCTCAGGGAATCCAGTTTTCACTGCTGATTTTGCACAGGCAGAATTCTCATAGGTTGACATACAGAAAGACTATGTGTGTAAATCAAGGAAATGCATGGAGTATAGTTCACAGAAACTTGTAGGAGTGATACCTTTCATTAATATAATGAAAGCATAAAATAAAAAAATCAAGACCACATAACCTGACTCTACCTTAGCTATTCCCCAGTAATGCTAATCTGTGCTTTTGAAACCAGATTTTGTACACTATCAAACCATTCAGCTCCATGAATTCACAAATATTGGTTCACCTTTCCAATTAATTTGAATACCAACATACAACCTTTACCCAGAAAAAACATTCTAATATTCTTTATCTTTGTTCAACAGGGGACAAATTTTTGTTTTAAACAGGATGTGTGCAGGATAAATTTTGTTTCTACATGGCAATAACAAGAAGCTTTAAAGTAAATCAGACACCATAAAGTAATTCCACAATGCCTTGGAAAGAACCCAAGACTTGCTGGTACCTAAATATATTCTCTGTGGGTAAGTGCAGAGGCCACCCTCAATGTGAACAATAACTATATTCCCCTGATAACTCTATGGAACACTCCATGAAATGAGTTCTCTCTGATAAGGAAAAGGATGGAAATTTACTTTCTCTGAACTATGGCTTATTAAAATGCAGAAGATGCTGGTATCCTTCTTCAAACACGGTAAAAATTTATTTTGATGAAGAACTTTGTTTCTCAAATCTTACTTCAGCATTTTTCAATGTCAGATACCTGGAATTAATTTGTACCACAATACAACTATGATATAAAAATGAATTATTTAAAAAGGAGAGAACAGAGCCATAATAAAAGAGCCTCAGTAGCTCAAACATTTTTACTTTTCTTGTTCCACTGTAGGTGAAAAACATTCCTAAAACAAGTGTTCTGAAAGAGTCTGAAAACAGCTGGAAACAAATTTGCAATTTATATAATTATGAAATTTCTGCAGACTGCATCCAGTCTCAGATACTTACTAACATCTCAAAGGGCATTTCTAGATTTGCTTTGAAATGTTCTGTATTTGTCTCCTTGTGCTCATTGTTTTGAGATTCTTTTTACTGAAGGATTCATGTCATCATAAGTAGTGTTTCACTTTTATCTGTCAGGTGACATATACCATGGTTGGGTGTTTCAGTTTCTTTACCTCAAAATTAAGAACTTATTAATATATTTTAAGAGCCATGGCAATTTCAATTTGTAGTGATACATAAGCTATATTCATGCTTGAATTAAATCTAAGGGAGACACCTCAGAACTACAATTAATCTCAAACTATACAAAATACAACACACAGCCTGGACAGTAAGACACCTTGTGAGAAATCCCTTGTCTCCACACGACCATGTGCCCATTTAATTAAATACATTTTTAAATCACTGGGGTAAGACAAAAGGCTTATTTTTAATTTACCTGACAAGAAGGGTAAATTAGACATTAAGACTATGCTGCCGTGGTTAAATTTTTTATGCTCCACTGACTATCCTAGTCTTCTCCATTTTATACTACAATCTATAACACAATATTCAAAATCTATATATCAATGTGTATTAATGTAGTTATCATTGCATAAATGCAGTGGTTGCTAAAATACTTAATAAGTCCATATCCATTTAAGAAAAACTAAGAATTTTAATGAACTAATCAATAGTTTTAATAATATGTGCAAAGGGAACATTATTGCTTTCACCATAATAATTTGGAAAACTATTTAAAACAATGTGGCGTCTGCAGAACAGCTCTAAGGAACTGAATAAAAATATTTTTTATATATGTTTAAAATACCTAAAAGCCTCCACAACCTGATTTCCAGCTTACCAGACTGATGGCTTTGGATATATGACGACCTTTGCTTTATCATGACAGAAGAAAACAGTCCCTTTAAGAGTTCCAGAAACTGCTCTGATAACCGGAGTGGGTTGGGATAGCCAAGATCCACCAGAGATAACACCTACGCCATTTATCAGCCCATAAACTCCTCACGCAGCAGCTCCAGGAGAACAACGGGGACTCAGAGAGAGGAACACTTCAGTCTGCACTGCCTTGGCTTCCACATCAGCAAGGCCAGGCACTCCAGGGAGCCTGGCAGCCACACACACCAGCCCGGTACCCCCTGCACACGAGGGAAGCTGCCAGCCGCGTTTCACACAACTGAGAAAGTGCTCAGTGTGGCCTTAGAATACAGGACTAATTTGAACATTCCTGGGGAGGATTTTCTGACAACTTGTTTCATGCTTGTACTGGAAAATGCTTAGTTTATGCTTGAACCAATATACCAGTTAAATGGTTTTCCCATCCCTAAATTAGCACTCAAATGCATTTGAGAACTATACTCAGATGATCTTGAAAGTGATCCAGGTGCCTGCAACTAAAGTCATTTCAGACCTTCCATTTAAAAAACATGAAGGCAGCTTTTAACAGCTTTAGCAACACGTTTGGACCAAATTTTTCATCCTATGTATGAGAGTTTCTACTAAAGCTGGTCAGATATTCTTGAAAATGGATGAAGAGAAAATGTGTTTTTTCAATCATATTAAATCAATTTTTGGACCTTTTTGCTGTAATTTTAATATTTAGCATTCCCTCAGTATCAGAGGTGTGATTACCATTGTCCCCCATGGAAAGGGCCCAAGTTCTGCTGTCAAAACTTTAATATAGAAACTCTAAAAACCATGAGAAGAACTAAACCATGAAATGTGAAGGGGAGAGGCAGGAGAAACAGCTTACAGAGATGAAGCTACCTTATAGGAGACTGCAAGGAGGTAGAAAAGAGGGCACAGTTAGGGCTGAAACAATCAGGAGACACTGAGGAGCAGAAGCAAGGATAAAGAGAGTGGGCAACTAGGAACATGGAAAAAAAAATAGGGGTAAAAAAAAAAAAAAAAGGCAAGCCACCAAGAAAAGGGAGAGGATACAGGTACATTTCAGACAAAGGGAGAAAGCTTGGTATTTTGAGAATACAAAGAATAGACAAACAAGGTGGGAGTGGTTAGCCTGTTACAGAAAAGGAAAAAGGCTTATGTGAGTAATAAAAGGAGCAAACTAGGCAGAGTGCAAGAGAAAGAGACTACAGCAAAAGGGAAGGTACAGAAAATACAGAGGCAAAGTAACAGATGTCATTCCCAGAATGAGAATCAATTGTTCAACAGCCCCAGCATCATTTTGTTGTCCTACACTATTATCTCAAAAACACACTGACAGTATTTGTTCCTTCACCTTGCAGCAGATTAAAATACAGGCTCACAAAATAGAAGAGAATTAGATACTGTTATTTGGTAAGGGATTCCTCATTTGCTGCTTCATTTCATGCAGATAATGGAAAAAGTTCTAGGTAGAAATCAGAATTAGATGGACAGCTGCAAGGCAAAGGGAATTTGACTTGGGAATTAGATGCTGGGAAGGAAAAAGTGCTTTAAGTGCTATAATTAGGTAGCATTTTGGTTTAAAACTGTATGTATGACTTCTGTTTAAGATAGGGATTAACTGCATTGGAGTTCCATAGAAAATGTGTGTATCACATTTAATACTGATATCATAATGTTATTCACTAGGGGTTAATTAGAGCTGCACTGGTAACCTTAATCCTGGAATTTGTTTAACCTTACTTTGGAACTTCTTAAATTAAGCTTACTTCCCTTCCTTAATCTTCTTTTATTGGAGGATTTTTTAAATTTTAATTTTTAACAGAATTCAGCTAGGTACTGAGGCTATACTACTGTACTACAAAAAAAGAAAAAATGTCTTAGGATGTATGTAGTGAAGCAATATATAAAAAAAAAGCAAGAAACCAAAATTAGTATTATTTCAATATACCTAAACATCTATTCAAAGTCCCTGGTTTGTCTTTGTTATTATTCTGAGGGTTTTTTTTATGAACATTTCTGCAGCAGTATGAGAAAAAGCCCCTGCTACAGTTTTAGCAGCCCATAACTGTAGGAGTGTGATTACCATGATGCTGATCAGCAGGGCTGGTCATCTAGGAGACAACTGGAACAATCCAGTTGTTCAACTAGAGTTTTCACTGCTGTTAGACCCCTCCTAGCCTATAATCATAACATGTCAAATATTTCTATATTAACAAAAATATTGTATTGAAATGACTATGCTTTTAAAACAGGGACATATATGCAGTCTTATTTCCCACCCTGCACTCAACCCCCTTAATATCAGACACTGGCTTTCACACTTCTCTCATTGTCAAGTTGAGTGGAAGAAGATGTTATAACACGGAAGGCAGTGCGAGTGATTGAGTTTCAAGTGATTTTTAAACTATTTCATTGACATGTTGTTAAAAAACTGTCACTGGAGGCAGTGGACCTAATCAGGATTTCTTGAGACCTAAATAAAATTACATTTTCTGAATTAATAAATAAAACATTATCTGATCCAAATTTTTACTAGATTTGTTAGAAAATGCAGCTAGGTCTGGGTCCATAATACGTTTAAAAATTGGCAGTGTCATAATTTTTATAAAAATCTGTGCAATTTATAAGCATAATTTGCACAAATGGAATTTTTGCCAGATTTCCCCAGCCACAACTCAGTAGTCTAATAAGCTTTGCAGGATAGTAAACTAAGTAGGATGAAGTGCACTTACCCAAAAATATTTGTTATTGCCTATCACTTTTGATAGGCAATAACAGTACTTTAAAAGTGTCATTTGCAAACTAAAATATCTGAAAATCTCCACTAAAATTATTGTAAGCTGAATCCAGCCAGCATCTTCCAAACATCAGAAGAGTGATGATGTAGTTGTACCCTTGCAGTGGCAGAAATGTCACAGCAGAGCACAGATGAACACACTAAACAAAAAACCCTTTTAATGGTCAATTGAGTCTTGACAATAGCCAAGATGAGCACTTGGGCTGCACTGTTTTGGCATAAACTGAGCATGAACCCCATGGCACTACATGGCATGCACAGACTTGAAGGTGGCTGGCAGAAAGTAATATAACTTCTACATACAGCTTCAATCCTGCCTGTGAATCCTTTAGCTCAAACAAACATCTCTATGTAGAGCAAAGTCACTTTCTCACCTGCAATTTTCCAAAACCAATGTATTTCCAGGCACACTTTAAAATTAGCATCTCAAATTTACTTAGCTTCCTTTGTTGCAGACTGGAGGCTTTTTCCCAATGCATTACTGCAAATTCAGTGGGCACTCAAAGCAGAAGGGAAAAATCCTATAAAATGCACAATTATAATCACATGTTCTGTACTCCAAGACAGACCAGCAGCAGAGATCTGAGTATTAAGCTTCGTTATAAGGATACAGCCACACCAAGGAAGAAACATCTTTGCTCCTGGNGGAGGCTTTTTCCCAATGCATTACTGCAAATTCAGTGGGCACTCAAAGCAGAAGGAAAAAAAATCTATAAAATGCACAATTATAACCACATGTTCTGTACTCCAAGACACAGACCAGCAGCAGAGATCTGAGTATTAAGCTATGTGATAAGGATACAGCCACACCAAGGAAGAAGCATCTTTGCTCCTGGAGGCCGTTTTAGGGCCATTGTCATGGTGAAAGGATCACATCGTATCTGCCTTCGGAAAGCATCGCTTAGGGCTTGACAAATTTAAGATTAGTCTCATTTAAGGGCCGTGGCCAAGAAGAATGACAGAAACAACTGAATATTCATTTATTTTCCGGAAACATAATAAAAACAGATATAAACACATAACTAGAAACACGTTCTAGGCAAACAAGTAAGACTGTTGATTTTGAAAAAACATCAATAATTACACGCATGAATGAAACGGAAAAAAATGTAAACATTCTGTTAACATCAGCAGAAAAACAATTCGAACGAGTCTTGAAGCCAGCAGGATATTCAGGAGAGTAGCTTGCGCCCGTCCAAACAAAGTTTGTGGAACTGTCCCAAGAGGATTCAAATAAATTACATAAATA
>VYXF01012752.1:0-73270 GCA_013397295.1 Polioptila caerulea
AATAAAATAAAATAAAATCAGTATGCATGACTGCAGATGAGGCTAACATCATGCCATCAAATTGACACCACTGAGCGAGGGCTCATTAAAACATGCAGGAATTCGTGAGAGTCTTCACAGTTACCAGAAACAAAACCCTTCATGCACAGCAGAAGAGCTTAAATTTAGCACCTCCTATCATTAAGAAGGAAAAAGCATTTAAAAGAAGAGCTAGATTAAAAGTGAAAAAATAGGTGAGACCTAGAGCTAGTTGTCTCGTCCCTATAAAATAAGATCCCACATAGAAACAAAATCCTTAAGGTGGGAAATTGTCTCTAAGATCATCTTAACCCAGCACTGCCAAGTTTACCACTTATCCATAGTGTTAAATCCATGTGCCTTTTGAACCCTTCCAGGGATGGTGATTCCACCCTGGGCAGCCTATTCCAATGCCTGACGACCCTTTCATGTGAAGATTAGTTTTTTTTTATAATATCTAATATAAATCTCCCCCTGGCACAACTTGAGGCCATTTCCTTTGGTCCTGTCACTTGTTACCTGGGAGACGAGAGCAACCTCCATCTTCTCAGTTCTTCGCAATGACATAGCAAGACACAGTTTTAACTTTTTAGGAAAATATTTCCTTGAGGAAAGAAAGAAAGAAACTAACCAAGTATTTTATTTTTACTAATAGTTTAAGCAGCAAGCACATATCACAAACTCATCAGACTTTCTTCACTAGCAGGAGGATTGTTACCTGCACCACTGCAGTTCCTTTCAAGACAGGATAGGACCAATCCTAGAATGCCTACCCAAGTACAAGCATCTGTCAAAGAAAGGCAGAGCTTCAACTCACTCTGCAGTGATAAAAAGACTTAGACAAAGGGCCTTTGAGGGCAGAGTAGATCCCATGATGAAGCAAGAGGAGTCACGTGCTTTCTGCTGTGTTTAAAACCCTCCTTTCTACAAGGGCAGGTAAGGGCTCCCAGCCACGGACCGGGGCCAGTGTGGTCACCTCTGGACTGTGCACAGGGAGCGGGGAGGCACAGAGAGGAGAGAAGGCAGCACCAGAGTCCTTCCACAGGCAGCTGCCCTCAATGCACAGCTCCTTAGTGCACCCCAGGAGATTGCCATCAGAACTAGAGCAGCTGGGATAATGGGGAATCTGAAACTATTTCAGCAAAATAAAAAACGAAACGGAAAATCCCCTGATTTATACGAAATTACTAATTTGTTTTCTTTTAACAGCAGGCCAAGCTAGAAGTGTTGCAGGGTTTGATGAACAGCAATTACACTGGTGGTTTTTTAACATCAGGAAAGTATTTTGTGTTACTTTTTGTTCGTTTGAATTGCCTGAGCAAGTCCTGTATTTTCTTTCAAACGACTTTTACATCCTCTTTCACCTAACGGTAAAACACTGTCCATTTTAAATGACTTACAAAGTCTAAGAGATTATATATAACTAACTTCCAGATATTAATGTGTTCATGGGTTTTCCAAAGACTCACTGTACTTTGTGAATTCTTACAGGGATACAGAATTACAGGTTTGAAGCTTTAATTAACTTTTAATCTACTCTGGTTTTTAATATGAAAGTAATACAGAACGCTAGAATGTAAACTTGCCCTCCCCTTCCTGCATGGCTGTGTATGGACGGATATGTGGAATTAATGAGAGGGGCAGGTTAGCACAACACTGTAGCTGGATTAAATGTGGAGTTTCTTACTGGAAACAATTTACTGTATTTTTTCGAACTACGCATTTTGGTCACATGCTTCCACAAATCAGAAGCAGACTTCTTATTCCTGCAATCTCAATCACATTCCTATTATAAAAATATACCATAATAATTATGCCACGGTATTCTTGGCAGGATACTTTGCATTATATACCACTGTATTCAAAGAATGAATAACCAAAACACCACAAGTAGGCCTGCATTAAAAAAAAAAAATAGGACTATTTTGCCTTAAAAATTCAATTTGAAGCCATAATTCCTCACTCACTCATTAGTCTCTATAGAGCTCTAGTCTACTCTATTAGGAACTGTTTGGTAGCTTACACAAATTAAAGTCAATTGTTTTTCTCATTAAATGTAAGTAGCATTTATGACCCCAGATATTTATTTTTATGTTATGACTCACACCTACATCGCAGATGGACTTCTAATTTCACAGTTGAAGCAAGAAAGGGACATTCTCCTTTTCTGTTTCTTCTCTTAAAATAACACTGATTCCAATAGATCTACAGTGCTTCACATCTACATCACATCAAAATTAAACATCCTGTACCTGGGATGTGATCCCTTTTTTAGCTCAATCCACCACCCTAGGCCCAAGACACTGGCTTTATTGAATTAGACTTTATAGCTTTCAAGTTAGTGCAATGTGGAAGGTTGAATCAAGCCTGAAGATCCTTATCATATTACACCAGTGCTGATACAATCTAAATCTCTAGGGACGTATTTTTCTTTGGCAGGAAAAACAAATTTCACCATTTGTAAATGTTATTGAATTTATACACAATGGCTAAAGTGCACATCCATTTAAATAAAAGCCATTAAGCTTGTTTTTAAAAAGAAAGAAGAAAGCACTAGGAACACCAGCTAACATCTTGGCTTAATGCAGTAGCTGCAGTAGTTAGAGATGATATGTCTAAGGGTCTATTTCCTGCCCTCAGAGGGGAAATTAACGCAGTGATCTGAAAGACTTCTCCACCCACTTGGGTTGTAAGCACACTGTCAGGTCCTGGTGCAGAATTACACGGTGCTTTCAGAGAATTTCAGGGCCTGAGGCCCCAGGTGGGAAGGCTGGTGCACCTGAAAGGAGCCAAGGTACTCCAAGCAGGGGAGCCTGGGCTCCAGCATCGCTGCCCAGCACTTTGGAGATCGAGCAAAAGTCTGCAGGCTTGGCTTAGACAAACATCTGAAGAAGTCTCTGCCTCTGCCCTCTTTACCCATGGTAACACCAGGAGGGGAGACTTGTGCTTTCTGGTCAAACGGGGATTCCCAATTCTCCACCAGGAACATTTGACCTCCTTTCTTGTCTGTTTCAGTAGCAACCAGCTCATGCTATCAAATACAACAACAGTCAGCAGGCAGCTACGGGGATATTCTCTCACACATATCCCTCCAAAACCGTAGGTGCCAAAACATTAGCTTTGAAGAAGATAGGATAAAGGTTATTTTTGGACTAGGACACAGTTCTCAACACCATAAGCAGCCACATAGACCCTACCAAAGAAGAGAAACAAATGGCAGAAAGGAAAAACAGGAACATTAACCCATTCTGACCACAAAGACTCTTTCTGGCATAACACATTCCAAGTCTATTGCAACAACTCCTAACTCGTGGCATAAGAGAAAAGCCTCCTTTAGGAACTGGCAGAACAGCGTGTTCAGGCTGAGGGACAGAGGCTGGAGAGGCTGCAAAACTCCCTGCTTGTCACCTATTGCACATTGTTTGAGGAGCAGGAGAGGGAAACCAGGCCACAATCGGCATAGTCTTTTCTACTTCTCAGTTTACACATTCATAAATACCTGAGGGTGTTGATTCCAAAGTAAATGCTTTCCTACCTTCAGCCCTGGGACTTCCTGAAGAGGACAGAGGATCTGGGAGTTAGACACCAAATGTAAACTTGACACACAGTCCCTTGGAAAATTGAAAGCAGACCTTGATTTTTGCATGCCAACAGCTCTACAGCAGTAACACAGCTTAAGGCTTCCTTTCCCCTACCCCTGTAGTACCAGCATATTACTCACACATAAAAGAACGAAAAGAGTACACTGAGGATTAGGTTTCCTCACTAAAAAAATTGCTTTGTAGCTTCACAGCTACAGACTGCCCTATTCAGAGTCCATCCTCCCATGGTATGTGGATACCCCTTTCCCACTGAAGGTGATCAGATAAAAAAGTTCCAGCTCTTGCCTCTAAACTGTAACTTACTATACATTGTATAACATTATCAAATCATCCATCCAAAAGAGAAAGAAATGCATGATTTCCAGAATGAAGTCACCAGTGTACAAAATTAACTCAGTGACCGCATCAGCAACAAGCACAAACAAAGTTGCAAACTCTGATTGCATTGCAAAAGCAATTAATCATCACTCGGGGGGAAAAAAATTAAAAAAGGAAATCAAAAGGCACTTCTCAATTTTCAGTTTTTTAGGGCATTTTCCTAATTTTTATTTTGTCTCCCAAGGAACAAAACATTTTCCTTATTTGTGTACAATTACGTATGTTAAACATCTACACACAAAGATGAAAATGTTTGCCAGACCCACCTCTGGCAGATGCAGAAGCTTTGGCTTTCCATACCATCCCAATTCAGCAGTGGTAGTAGTGTTGACTGAAATTTTTTCATCTAACACTACACAAACATTCTACCCTTGCTTGGGTACACTATTTATGGTAAGTCACACTAAGAATTACTGAGAATAGACAGAACAATAAAAAAAAAAATAATGAAAGACTCAGAGGGATTATTCAATTCTGTATTGGAAGAGTCACTTTAACATAATAGAAACCGTAGTACTATTAAACACACTTTCTCATAGTTTGCCTTAAAAAACAAATCCAGCCCCATCACAGCAGAGATGTAAAATGATCCCAGCAGTGGTTTCTTTAACAATTCAGGCAACAGAGTTTGACAGATGACCACCAAGAACTGTTTTCTGAGGAAAACCATTCACCTTGGGTGCAGCCACCCATAGCAGAGGCGGCAGAGGGGCTGCAAGCCCTGGCACCGCAGCAGCCCCTCTGCCCCCCTCCGTTTTCAGAGGCTTCCCAAGTCCTTCCCCACTTTCCTGTCAGCACTCCAGCTCTGGCCGCCAGCCGGGGAGCAGAGACCTGGCTGCTCTCGCCCAGCATCTCCCTCCCGGTGCCCAGTCCCGCTTACCTTCCCCAGGGCGCTGCCTGCAGCCTCCCGGCTGCCCCGAGACTGCCACGGGAGCAGGGACACGCAGACACAGCCTCTCCCTGCCCTGGGCATGCCAGGAAACTGTGCCTAACACTTCAGAACGCACAGCCGTCGGGAACTAAAAACAGATCCAGCGCGAGGCTGGGTGTATTTTTGTCTGCAGGCTACACACCCTCCTCCCGTTCGATTTTTTCCATTGGTGGAACAGCGTGATGCAGGCTTGCCCAGAGGGTGGTTTTCCACGGGCCGCCCGGAGCGATCATGCGGGCCGGCCCGCCGCGATGCCGGGCGGCCGCCCGGGAATACACCGTGACTGAGCTCTTGTCTGACCCCACATTCCTGAGCCTCCAGGCTGCTTCCACAGGAAAGCTGCTTGCAAATCTGCTGAATTGCAAGGCGTTTGCCTGCCTGAAGGTAGCTCCAGGGTCTCCTCCTCTTTTTCTTTTTTCTTTCCTTTCTTTTTTGTCTTTTGTGGTTTTTTTCCCTGGCTTTTTTTCTTTTTTTCCCCTAAGCTTGTTAAGAGGAAGTAGGTAACCCTAACATCCTTGAGTGAGACACTCTGGCAAAAATGTAATTCCTCAAACCACAGCAGGAATGCTGTACTCACGAAAACACAATCTAAGGAGCAGCTCTCCGTTGTGTTTAACAACTCTGCACAACAGCATCACAGATACAACCACAAACTCTGGCGTTCTCTTCCTTGCCACTTTCTTTCGTCAGATATTTACATTTTCCCATGTAAAGAATTACCTTCCCCAGTATGTTTTTAATAACAGACTTAGAAAAAACGTCTCTTCACATGCAAATAGCATCACTCAACTTTCAATATACAGAGCTAGGCTATTAACCTGTAGTTAGGTGCATGAACAATTGCTTTATCATCAGAAAAGCCCAAAACTTCATTGACTATAGCAGCAGTTGGTGAACAAACTCGGCCAAAAAACAATGGATTTATTCAAATATTCTAATAAAATTGCAGAGTTACATTCAAGTGCCAAGTGTGGAAATGCAGCCAAGTTACACTGCAGATTACGTGTTCATTTGAAAAGCACATGAACACTATAATAAAAAGCATTTTAACCCACAAAAGCTCCAAATCAACATGTAGGTCCACAAAAATGAAATTATCATTTGCACAGTAACAGAGGAATTGCCACCTAAAAGTGGACCCCTGTGTCACTGTGACCATTATTCAGACTCATTCTTATAAACTCCAGAACCCAGCAGCTTTGAAGTAATTTGGAACAAAATTCCATTTAATCTCCAAAGCCTAGTTATAACTAACTCATCCACTGGAAAACAACAGCTTGGATCTCTTCTCCAACTTCACAGTTAACAATATTATCCCTGAATACACTCTTCTCATCATGACAAAGGTAAAATCCTTCCTTGAATTCAACTGACCTCCGTTAAGTTTTCCATATGCGGGTTCCATAGGCCAGTTTTTGTAAAACCTAGTAGAGCAGTACACGACTTATGCTCATACTCCTAAATTCTACAACTGAAAAGAGGTCTGCGGGCTTCACATCTGCTTGTTCTGGTAAAAACATTTCCCTCTGTGCAAAGCAGACTATTTTCTTCTTCATGTTCCTGGTACAGTTACATTATTTTCCCTTGGCATTGCTATGGTCCAATTATTTCACTAACAGGCCAGATCCAAGTTCCTGGACAAACATGGAAGCAAGGACAGCTCACAAGTCAAAGTACCAGGTCTCTCTCAGGAAAAACAACTGGCCCCTGGTCCTATTCCCATTCTCACACTGAGTACAGCATTTCCCCCTTGAGTCCATCTCTTATGTCACTGACAAAACCATGTTCAAATGATTCCTTAGATAAAATTACTACTCAACCAGTCCAGGAGTCTTTCTCCATCAGCTATTCTGTTGAATTTATCTGTCTTAAAAATGAATGTTCAGAATGCTAAGTACTATTCCCAAAGATTTCTCTCCAGTATCCTTTTAAAAAATAGTGATTCTTCCTTAACTCAATGAAATACACCTAGACAAACACAACCTAGGACCCAGTTGAATCACATTAATGCCTCACAATCTTTCAGTAACATGTAATAAGGCTGTCCTTTGCCTTCCACTTCCATTTGCAGAGGTTTACCCACAAATGTCAATGCTATTCCTGCCATTAGCGCAAAACACTCAATCCTGCACTTTCTTCTTCTTGAAGTTCACTGCCTACTTTCATATACATATGCCATGCCTATAAAATATGTTTTCCTAGACATAGTCCAGTCTGTTTCTGAAATGCCATTTTGCCTCTTGACCTCTCCTGCCTGGCTCACCTGACATTGATACAACTGAGCTGTGTGAAAATCCCTGATCCATAAGGTCCCCCGGCTAACACTCAACAGATGGATGTGGATGGGCACATGTGGAAAGATATCAGTGCCTTGCCAATCATGGCTTAACCACAGACTGTTACAGCACACAGATGTGTACAGAGCCTTGAAATCCAGGACAGGTTCCCATGCTCTCTGAAACAGGATCTATGTAGGAATCAAAGAATTTTGAAGTAGGAAATTTGGGTCCTCAAATCAGAAACCTCTGATGGAGCTCTCAAGAAAGCTGGGAAGCTATGCTATACTAAGGGTAACTAATGCTAAAATATAATTGCCCGTTGTTGTCGACAGGATAATAACCAGAGATGAGTTTCAAAGCCTTGCTGATTTCATGACTGAAACATCTGAATCATGCAACATCTGCTAAACAAATATTCTCAAGAAACCGTTCTTAAGATCCATTCTTGGTATCTTTGGCCTTGAAGTGAAACTGCACAAGAAACAAAGTGGCCTCTCATTCAACCAGCAGCAAAGGCAAACCTTACACCTCATGAAATTCTTCCATAAAGACATCAGTTTCTGAGAACTCAACCTTCTGCAAGCCAGTGCTCACACACTGAGCTTTCTGGTCTCATCTCAAAATGTTTGGCAGATGAGAAATGACAAAAAAATGATTGAAGTAATTCATTACTTAATTCTAATTCAGAGGAGTTTGGGAAAAGAGTAAGAAGGAGCCTGTGTGTTACCCAGGGCATTTCACTTACTGAATGAGATCATCAACACAAGTCTAACAGCTCTGGCTGTAAGTCAGAATAGATGTTAAGCAATGAAAACATGATGTACACGAGTACAGTTTTATACCCTTACTTATCACAGAGACTTACAATGCCCTAAGTGCCTACAACTTTTCTGTCAGTCTCCTGTTCTCCCTGTGGAATGCTGTGATGAAAGAGATCAAAGGGGTTCTCCTCATCTCCACCTCCCTGTGAAGTCAGTGTGCCCTTGCTGAGGGCCTTGCTCAATAGAAACTCTCCACACACACCTTGTGTCCAAAACAGTGAGAATCCATGGCCATTTAAGGCATGCAATAAAACACATTTGATCTTTAAAGCAAGATAGAATTTTTCCTTTCTTTTTATGTTGCATGGTTCTTTAGCACTGCTGTAGACAAGGGCTTACCATTTGTGGTTATGATCTATTTTCAAGTCTTACAGAGAATAGTTGGGGAATCAAAGTGCGTCTAGTTACTGTCTCATGCCTTTCAGTATAATTAAATTAAGAAAGATAAAGCATGATCACATGATGGCAAGGCACATGGCATGAGCATTACTGAAAAATGTCAAGATAGGAGAGAAAAAACAAGATGAACTATGCAGCCTCAATTTCAACAACCAAGCATGCTGGATTTGAGAAACCTGGCATGCAATGATCCACCAGTAATCCTGCACTTGGGACTGGCTGGGATAGAACTAATTTTCTTCATAGCAGCCCCTGTGGTGCTCTATTTTGGATTTGTGACCAAAACAGTGGTGATGGCACACGACTGTTCACACTGTTTCTGAACAGTGCCTGCAGAGTATCAAGGATTTCTCCATTTCTCACTCCATCTTGCCAGGGAGCAGGTTGAGGTGGGCAAAAGGACACAGTGGAACAGCTGATCCCAACAGATTACATAATCCCACACTGTATAACGTCATGCTCAGTAATAAAAGTGAGGGGTTGTTTTGACAGGGTTCTCATTGCAATATCTGAGACCAACAAGGCCCTCACAAGGGTCAACCCCTGAGACAAAGGTTTCCCTCAGAAGCAACGGTACCCACATCCACATTGACAGGGAGGCTTGCCCTGCACAACCTTGAAGGCTCACACTTTTTAATAGTCTTTTTCTTTAGAACTAACAGTAAAAGCTGAATTTTTGAAACAAAAAAAGTGAGAAACACTGATATACAAGAAAGATTGGAACCTGTCCTAAACAGTACTTGTAGTACTTGATCCAGTATCACTAGAGCAGAACTGATGCATCTTTTATTGACAAGCACTCTTTTCCAACAATACACTTTTTCAGTATCCAATGAAATGCAATGAATTTGAGTTAGTGAAATAGTTTTATTTAAGTTAATATTTGTATCTTCCAAGATATAATTAAAAGCTCTTTTACTGCAATAGATACATGCAAAAAGGTTCTCAGTTTAGGACAGTTAATTTGCAGGAACACGAACCTAAAGCTTGAACAAATCTCATAAAAATATGAGTGCAAAATTTTTGGAATACAGTATGTTACAAAATGAGAACTGAAGCCTTCACACATGTGACTTTAAAAAAAGCTTGTCTATTAAACATGTAAAAATATTTGAAGGTGGAGTAATTTGTCACAAGAATATACTAGGAGATCTTACAACATAAATATTTACAAAGCACACATGTTATTTCACATTGCATTACTACCATTGCTTGTTCCATTAACTTATCCAACAGACCGGCTAATTGCTTGTGCAAAATTGACTATTTGCTGTCATCCATTCAAGACAGAAACACAAACAGTTGCCAGGGGGTAGGAAGCTTTAAGGGGTTGTTTTCTAACCAAATCTATCAAATAATTATTATATAACTTTTCTTTAGAATACTGATCATGGGTGCATCAATTAAGTTAGAAAAATGTGCAGATATAAATAAATGTTACAGAGGGATAAGTACAGCAAAGTTTCTAAGATAATTGTGTCAAAACACTGTTTCATTCAATAGCATGAACCAAAAGGCATATAAAATAGATTGTTGCATAAATAATTTCAACTAAAGTAGTCCTGAATATGCATATGATCTTATAGGATGTTTTAAGACATGAGTGTTTCCCCAGAAGTTTCAGATCCTAGGGTTGGACGAGTATACAGCAAATTCTACTTAAAAGTATCTCTAATCATTCTGTTTGTAGAGAAGCAATTCAAAATGCAAAATAAAAAATTAAAAATTAACACAACAGAAGGACTATTAAAGACGTCAAATTTGGGAGGGGGATGTTGTTTACCTTTTGTTTTTTTTTAGTCTTGTTGGGGTTTCTCATTATAGCTAGCTGGCAAACATACTAAAAGTGGTAAATGGCAGTATTAGCAGCTTATTACAATATCATTACATTAACTAAAAGAAATACTGGGGTATAAAAGCTAGATGAAGTCTGGCTAACATGTGTTGCTTACACCCACACGAACTGCCTCAACAGAGCGACGCACAAATCCTGCAAAGTTATTTGCCTGAAGNCAAATTCTACTTAAAAGTACCTCTAATCATTCTGTTTGTAGAGAAGCAATTCAAAATGCAAAACAAAAAATCAAAAATTAACACAACAGAAGGACTATTAAAGACGTCAACTTTGGGAAGGGGATGTTGTTTACCTTTTTTTTTTTTTTTTTAGTCTTGTTGGGGTTTCTCATTATAGCTAGCTGGCAAACATACTAAAAGTGGTAAATGGCAGTATTAGCAGCTTATTACAATATCATTACATTAACTAAAAGAAATACTGGGGTATAAAAGCTAGATGAAGTCTGGCTAACATGTGTTGCTTACACCCACACGAACTGCCTCAACAGAGCGACGCACAAATCCTGCAAAGTTATTTGCCTGAAGCAGAGTGAACAATGAGAACAAGTTCAACATCTGCCAGGGTGTCCAACTGCTCACAACCATTTTTCTGGTCAGAGGGGGCATTGTTTCAGTTGACAGGTTCCTAATGGCCTGAATTATTTAGCAATTCTCAAAAGACTCTTTCTACTTGTTAGAGAGGAGAATTCGAACCACCCCAGCCAGCGTTCCCTTGCTCCCCGGGAGCCGATCATGCTAATTGAGGAGAACATCACAATGTGTCCCATTTTAATCACATGAGTTAAGCAGGCAAGAGGCTTCTATTATGCCCAGCCTACAACGAAAGATGGAGGGCGCCCGCTCCCACAGCAATATGCACCTCAGTTTGCCATCATCTCGGTGTTTTTCAAAGGCTGCAGTCTGAACAAAGAGGGTACGTGTTGCTGCTAAGCACTACAGCCGCCGAACTAAGCAGAGAAGTAAAACACATTGAAGAGAAAATTGAAGCCTGAATGCTAAGTAACCAACAGTAAACATCTCAACATATGGGAAGTTAGGGGGAGGCAAAATAGCTCTTTATTGATTTTTTTCTTTTCATCTACCATATGATAGATGACAGGTATAAACAAAATAGAGTAGCAGCACAGAGGTTACAGACAAGTGACACTCATAGCTAAAATGCCAGATCTTGCAAACGTATTCCCATCTCTAATATACATAGAAATGAAGGGGATTGCTACTAGTAACAGCAGCTTTACCTATGATGGATTAATTCTCGGTCACTTGAGAGCAATCAAACACGCTCTGCAGCAGTAATTATCTCACCTAATCCTAGCCTTTCTCAACATAGGAAAAAAGGCAAGTCTTGTGATCAACAGAACCGTCTTATTTTCCTCACAGCCTCCAAAATTTGGAGTCTCTTCAAAACCTAAGACCTGAAGAGAGTTCCTCACATAAACTTCGTAATGAGTGTTAGTGCAGTAATTAGGAATGTCTGCATTAGACCTCTTTTACCAAAACACAGACCATGTGTGAGAAGAAAGAGATTTACAAATGCATTCAAAAGCTATAAGGGAAAACATGTAAATATTTGGTAGATTACCATTCAGAACACAACAGCTATAAAGAACTGCCAATTTGATGGAAAGACAAATGGAAGGAGAACACTGCCAAATTAATATAACTACTTCTGCTCTTAAGCAACCAAAACATGAATAAGAAACTGCAAAAATTAAATATCTTAATGCATATAATAGTAGTTGAGGAAATTCCTTTCTTATTCTTTAAAGAGATGCAACAAAGATAAGCCTTTCAATTAACATGATCAAAAAGTAAGCCACTAGTTTACTTACAAAATCTTTATTTTGTCATCTGCATATAAACATTTCCAGAGGCAGAAGATTAAGTCAGCGAGTTAAATGGAAAAACATAAAAACTTCTGCTGGCATGACATTGTGATTAAATAACTAAAAGCCCAAAAAAAAAACCAGAGAGACAACAAGATCCTGACCTATTCAGCCATAAAATTAATTTCCAATAACCACATTTCAGCATGTAGCTTAGATCATACGTAGCGTTTTCCTATTTGAGAGCGTGCAAGATTGATTGTTACAGACTCAATTGTCCCATACACAGGCAAACAACATGTAAGGAATGATTAAATCAGCAAGATTCCCCCACTGAGCCTCCTACACAAGCTTACACACAGGCAAAGGAGAGGTGGGGTCTCTCCCAACAAACAAAAGCAAAGGATTACAAGAGAAGCCCAAGACCATCTGCACGAAGTCATGTGGCCAGGGATTTCCTCTTCCCCTTGCTGTGTGCTGGGCATCCTTTCCCACTTCCAGCCTGAGCTGCATGGTGGGCAGCAGAGCTGGGCTTAATTCCCAGCTCAGGGACAAAAGAGAATCAGGGACCAGGGGTTTCTGAGGCCCTCTTTGCCCATACTTACTGCCTTCCAAGCTAAGCCACTTAGGGATGTAATCCTTAATACCCCAATGTGCAGAAGTTCATAATGTCTGGGTCATTGCAAAATTCGGCACACCCTCGTCCCAGCCCACCCTCTCGCATTCCTGAGAGCAGAGTGAGCCAGGCATGGTCACCCCACTTCCCCCATCTCCCAGGCACAGAGCAGGGGGCTTTTCCATGCAAACATGCTTGGAAAGACACAAGCCTTTCCCCATGTGCGTCCCAGCTTCATGTGAATTAACAAGCAGAGCATCAGCATTTTGTGTTTTCTATTTTCTCTGACTAATTTAAGTTCCTCTCTCCTTGCTGAGGTAGAAAGATCAGGGAAGAAAAAGAAACGTTCCTGACCTCAACAGGATATCTTGTTAGGTTATGGCAGCCTCAAGGACTCTTTGCTGGCATCTGAGAAGGGGGTTACAACTAACATTCCTGTTGTTTCACTTTTTCCATGAGGCCCAGAAGGTAATTCTATAGCATTTTTCTAAATGTAATGAAACATTAATTCTCTTTGCAGTAAAGGCAACTTGCAAAGCAACGTTTAGATGCTCTTTGACTTCAGTATCCCTAAGCAATGTGCTGCAGCAGCTCTGTTTTTCCAAAGTGCTCTGCACTTTCTAAACAACACTCGTGCTGTGTGAACAGTCTACTGTGTGGCCACAACTTCTGAGTCCTGACTGCTCTCTCCCTCCTTATCAAGCTGCCTTTTCAGCTTCCTGAAACATTATTGCTCACACAATAGCATTGTTAAGATACAGCCCAATCCAAGCCAACCACAGATAATAGAAAGACTTCTCTGGGTTTTGGATCAGGGCAAAAGCCCTGAAAGTACCAGAGGAAGAAGTCCCTGCTTTTCATTTAAGAATAGTCCTTAAAATAGGCCTTACTCCAGGTATTTTATTCTTGACCTTATGGCAGGCTCCTAAGGTACACTGAGGCAACATATTGAAACATATTCCCCGTCTTAAATTCAGATTATTGCATCTTTACTACCTCAAATTTTCCGAAAAATAAAATCAAGAAAAGTTTACATTAAGCAAACTGTCACCTTGTTTATCTGTGCTAAATACAGAAAAAGAATATTCTGTTCACTGAACACACTCACTATGTACTGAGTTTATCAATGCTGGCATTAGTTTTGCAATACACATGGGACAGTCTACAACCTCTTCTTGCAGGGTGTATTTGTGAAATGCAAGATGACCTCAGGACCATCCCCACGAACTCCTTAACTCCTCTCTAGTCATCAAAAATATTAAGCAGTCATTACCTTCCAGGTCCAATCAAATATTGTTAAATATCCCCCAAAGATATATATAAATTGGCCAACCTTCTAATGCAAGATTCACGTCTGGACCAAGATTTTGAACTGTGTTCAAAAACAAGGAATGTCTGGATCTCAAGGTTTTACTTAATTGTGTCTGGAATAAATCAAATCCACAGTCTAGCTCACACTTCAGCTCTGCATTTCCGAAGTGCTTCCAGCGTAATATTTTAATCTGGTCAAATGACTATTTTTAGTAAGTGGAGATTGTAAAAAGTTTTTAAAAACCACGTGTTTGATAAAATAATTTTCTTGAAATGTGAAATTGGTGGAGAGGGGGAAATCCATATAAAATTCTGCAACATGTTTTGGTAACTTATCATTTTTCCACAAGAAACTTCTACAGCTGACAACTCTGAATTTGATAAATAAACACATATACAGAGAAAAAAAATGCAGAGCCCTTCATTTTCCATGTGGTGGCCTGTATTTGCAATGTTAAGTTGAACTGTCATAGCTGAATGTCCCTGACAGACAGCAAGCCCTCACTAATGGGGGCACTTGTTTGGCCCACCAGAATCTGAAGAACTGAGCAAAACTACAGTAGTGTGACAACAGTACAGTGCTTTTAATATGCCTTATCAGTCCCAGTTATAAAGTTTGTAGCTGTTACAGCAAGCTAACACCTCAATATGAGCAAAAGTGAAAATTCAGCAGTGACCCTTGCGGAGACTGCAAATATTTTTGAGTTTGTTCCTTGTTACTTTGTCAAAGTACACACAAATAAACAATTTTAACCATGAGCAATTCCATCACCAGGAAATGAGAATGGCCAATTAATCAATGCCTCACCACTGTAAAAAGTGTTTCCTGATCTTCAGAGAGAACCTCCTGTGGCTTCAGGGTGTGCCCATTGCCTCTGGTCATGATGCCAGGCACCACTGGAAAAAGCCTGACATCTTCTTTGTACCCTCCCCTCAGGTATTTCTACATGTTGGTGAGATCCCCATGAGCCTCCTCTTCTCAAGACTGAACAATCCCACTTCTCAGCCTCTTCTCATCCAAGAGGTGCCTCAGTCCATCATTCTTAAGGCCCTTCATCAGACTCTCCCCAGTACCTTTATTTCTCTTTTGTACTGGGGAGCCCAAATGTGAACATAGTATCTCAGATGTGGCCTCACCAGAGTTTAGAGACAGAAAAGCAGGAGAACACCTGGTCTGGTATTTTGGAGCTTTTTTTCTTGGAGTTTTTGGCGGGGTTCTGTGGTTTTTATTTTGCTACCATTGCTTAAGAAAACTGTTACTGCAGAAGAGGTGAGGTTCAGAACCACTTACACAAATGTGCAAGAGAAGGAGGGGAACCAGAAATTCACCTTCACATTTTCTGGCAGCAGAGGCTGAGAAGCCCTTAAGCCAAATGCCTGCCTCCATTTGCTAGCCACAGGCTGGTGGGGAAATGGAGATACCAGCCAGTGCCACAGCAGGAATCTGACTAGAGCTTTCTGGCCAAGAGCTGAGCTGACAAGCTCCCCACAAGGCCAGAACCCCTCAGCCTTGGCTGAGGAGAGAAGCCCAGCATCACTAAAAACCAAAGCTAGTAAATGCAGCTCGTTGGCTCACCCATTTGGTGCCCTTTATCATGCTTGCTTCCTACAGGTTTCTATGATGGCCATTACAGATGGTGAAAGAAAGCAGCTGCTTTATTTATATCCTTTAGCAGGAACAGGCAAAATGTCTTTCTCTCCTTGGCTCTGAAACACAAGGAATTACAAACAAACACAAATGGATGCATGTGCATTTCCTAAGGATAGAATTACAAATCAAACTTTGTTCCTGTGAAGGAGATCCATCTTGCTTTAAAGCAGTCTCTACAGAAAACACTCTTATTTTGCAAGTACAGGCTGAGCATCAAATTTGACCTATTACAGCAATGTAGCACTTTTCCCCTGCTTTGCACCAAAATAAATGAATGCACAAGACAGAAGGATCTTGAAAAATGTTCCCTGCTTCTATCACTTTTTGTTTAGTAATGGAGTGCAAACAGCAGACCTGGTTATGCCTGTCATTCATTCTTATTGGTAGAGGAAATAGTTATAATAAAGCTGGTCTCAAGTACAATCAGCAGGGAGAGCAGTCTTTCCAAAAAACTGGAAGTTGTCTTAATTACACACCTGAGTTCAGAGATCTGACTAAGAGGATGACATTTCTGGCAAGTGTACAACATGGACTAAGAAACACAGATAGTGGTGTTACTCTGGGAAAGAGAATTTCTTATGACTCCAGTCATACTCCAGAAGTACTATTTACTACCCTGAAAATGCAATTTCCATGGAGAAGAGCACTGTGTGGCTCTTCAGTTATGCACAGATTTAAATATAGAACTACCAATTTTCCCTTTCTTTCTGTATTATTGCATTTCTCATACTACACCAAGCTTAATGTAGGTACTCTTAGGAAGCCCATAAACAGTAATTTTCTTCCTGTACTTGGCTTGTACTGCTCAGCCATTGTACTGCTTTTTCCTCTCCCCTCCCCAGGGACTAGAATCACCAGGTTCTTCCACTTTCTCTTATAAGTATTGCTCAATACTGTTTTTTCTGGTTTATATTGCCATTTTGTACTCTATGAGGCAATGTAGCCATTCAGGATTCAAATGAGGTGGCAGATGAAACAGTAACTCTATCCTACAAGCTCCAGGTCCATAGCAGAACTGGGGGTGGCTAAGACACTGAAAAGATGAACCCCTTCTCAGAAAAACTAAGTGCAAAACGTTATGAATTCATATTTGGCTGACTCTAAACCATGAGGTCATATTTAAGATTTTCCTTTCAAATTAATATTAGGTTATTCTTTAAAAAGGAAAAAAACAAAACAAAACAAATCAATAACTAACTTTCATGCTATTTTAAAACAAATAGGCTGGTAACATCTACAAGACCAGCTTCAGGACAAAAAAAAAACAACCACAAATCAGACTGTCATCCCCATATCAGGAGTAACTTCAATGAAATCAATGCAATTATTCTGAAGAAAAGAAGGAAATGCTGGGAAAAAAGGAGAACCTGCTGAGTTTAATTCACCTATTTCACACAATTTCATCTGTTTCTCTGCTTTCTCTGTATATTAGATGAAGACTGAACCTATGACCATCCTGGAACACAGGGGAACTGAGAAACCTGCATTTCAAGAACACATTGAAGATGTTCATGACTTATGTAACTAAATTACATTATTCACCACTGCCACTGTTCCCTATTTCCTTCCAAAAAATGGCTACATTAGAATTTTCTGAAGACAATGAAGGCTATGTGAAGTGATGGACTATAAGATCTTTTTTTTTTCTTTGCTAGAGCATTCAATTTTCAAGCTGTGTTTGTCCCTTTAGAAAACACAGTGTAAAGCTGACAAGGGGGAAAAACAAAACATTTCACTTACAGAGGATTAATCCAGCAGGAACTTCATGAACTGAACAAATTGAAACTGTGGCAACGCCCCACTCATCCCAAAAAGCCCCCACAACAAATGACAAAAGTATTGAAATTGTCTCATTTTCTCACTAAGATCGCCTGAAACCAGATGGGGTTTCCCAAAGACATATGGTCCTACTTATATTAATGTAAAATTCAGATCTGATCATTTTAATCCCCCATAGCTAATCCTATTTGCCTAACCAAGAGTTAAAATAACTAGCACAGCTCTTCTTCCTCTGCTGCTTCACTGGGAGGCATCTACTCTACTTTTCCTTGCTTTAAGCACTCAAGCAGTTCTTAAGGGCCAGAAGACATTACCCTACAGATCATATAACCTAAATATTCTTCCTCCTCCAGCTTTCGGGAGAAAAGTTCTCCATTTTACTCTATTTTCTGAAGTAGTCCCTTAAGAGAATGCATCCCTGGGGTTTGGGGTTTGTCTTTTGGTGGGTTTTTTCCATGGTTTTTTGTTTGTTAGTTGAGTTTGGGGTTTTTTTGTTTGGGTTTGTTGGTTTGGTTTTTTTGCAAAAGCTATATCTGTTTTACTTACAACACCAACAGACAGAAGAAGAAACCTGCAACTACAGCAACACTGGTCATTAATCAGTCTGTAAAATTGTTATCGAGACCTGGACAAAATTCACAGACTGTTCTGTGTTCACAAAGTTTTCATCAAACATCTGTAACACTGTGGGGTGGGGGGAGTCTAGAGCACTTAAGACAATTGATTTTGCCAAGATTATGTTATGAAAACCCAAAAAAACTAAGATACATGATGCTCAGATCATGTATCTTAGTGTGCCTCCCTTTTATTTACTTTAAAAAACTATTTTCCACATGGCGAATTTTAACTTTTTTTTATTCAGCCCTGTCCCCAAATACTTATCACTGTCCTATTTGCTCCTTTTCTCCCATAGTAAATTGCTTTTTTTGACCAACATCACATAGCTTCCAGGTGTCACTAGCTGTCTCAAGACTTATCTCTTAGACTTTTCATAAGGGGCTGGAGGCTAGGACATCTTCAGTGTCTATGAACAGGAGCACCTATAATAGGGCTCTGCTGGTTTCTAGCTTCTCTCCCCACTGGCAGCAGCCTGAATGGGGGGCGTGGAAGGGGCTAGCAAGAAGGGCAGGCAAGTCACACCTCCATGAGGCTTTTGAATTAATTTCTGTCTGTTCCATTAAATAACTGCGTATTTTGACAAACTTTCTCGATTCTCTCTTGTAGCCACCACATTTAAGACATCCTGGACAACAAAACAGAGTAAATACATTGTTTATCTATTTTATATATAACTCAAATCTCAAAAAAAAAAAAAAAAATTAACACTTAAATTAGGGAGTCATGAAAATGCCATGTGCAAATGTGCACAAAAAAGTGCCAGATTAAGAATTTGCTAAAATTAGGTACAATCATATAAATGTTTAAATAGGAATGATTCCTTACAACATTGACTTATTGACGTGCAAAAAAGATAACTATGACAGCTTTTTATCTGCAAAACAAAATTTAGCGTGGTAAGTAATGCTGGAGAACCAACCCAGCTCTAGGAAGAGAACTTGTACCCAGTACAAAATGAGTTCAACACACTCCCTTTTACCATACATAGGTGATTCCTAGGATGGCAGCACAAGTCACTCTAAACCCTCCCATGCTGAGAAAGCCCAGCTTCCACAAACACGCAGGATGTGAACACAACAAAAGCCTGCAGTCAGACACACCAGATGCTGGTCTGTTTTCCTCCTACCCCAACCCAGTACACATTTAAAAATCTGGTTTACCACCAGGGAGGGAAGTGGGTTGGTTTGTTCTGCCCTCCCTTCCCACTTCCCTCCCAGGCCACACATGAAGGTAATGAGAATGCATAATAAGAATCAGACAAAATGCCATTAAAGCTTCATGTTCATACAATAGCTGCACTCAGATGAGGGCCTCTTCGCACAGGCACAGCACGAGGAGGAAACCCTAAACCCCTCTTTCTCCAAGGCTGTTCCTCTCACAAGGGCAGTGTATGCAATGACACTTAACTCTGAGGCATCTTATATCCACCTGAAAAGTAGACTAATTTTTATTGTTGTTGTTTTTCCAGAACAGAATAAACACAATTTTGGAAAGAGAAGGGAAGATTGCACACAACCCCCAAGGGCAGGGTACAGTCTCTTTATGTCCATTCAGACAGCAAGGGAAATGATGAATTCGTGGCACTACTACTTGCAAATTAACTTTCTAGTTGAAAAACAAACAACTTCAAATACATCTAACTACTCAAATACAGATGAGATACCACAGCAGCAGAGAAAAGAACATTCAAGGGCTCCATCTTGATACCCTAGGAACCAATTTCACTTAGAGTGAAGCACGTACACCAGCTTTTACATGACAATGAACCTGCCAAAACTAAGGAAATGAAAATATTGTTGAAAATTGCTGTACATAATTGCACTCCATCCATGTACAGCTCTTGGAGCAAAGCATTTGAGCTGCCAGGACTGCAAACAGAGACTGTTTAGCAAAGCCAGTCAGCAGCTGGGCTCTGCTTTTACTGGGAAGAAGGGCACATCAAGCCTGAAACAGCAGATGGAGGAGTCTGAAGAAATTCAAGGTCATTGAGGGAAATGCTTTTATCCTGGCCCTGAGATAAATCAAGACAGTGTTGTCTCAGTTAAGTCATAGTTGAAAAGTGGACTGAGATGTCAAGGAAAAGTAGAAGATCAATCCTACTGCCTCCTGCTGCTGGATTCCAACTGCTTGCTGAAGGGAGCACTTCATGCATTCACCATAAAGGAACAATTCTTCTTAAAAGAAATACTTAATTCTAAAGGTCACTCTACTTCCTAATGTAAATAACCCAAATAGCAAACCAGCACCAAAAAGCATGCCAGCATTTAACACAGGAAATGTTACCAAGATCAACAGCTGACTTTGATTTAAAAAACCCAGACAGCTTAAGGACTGATATCTATTTGTTGGTCTGACCTCTTGGGTCCTTGAATCCACTCGATTATGTCCAAAGAAAAGTCTTTTAAGGACACTTGAAAATATAGTGGCACATACTTCATGATGGAAAGTTATTCTTTTGCTCTTCAGTCCCCTGACAGACAATCCCAGGAAGCTGCAACTCTTGAGGTCTCTTGATCAGCTTCTCCTGTAAGCACAGTCAGGCAAGCAAGGTCAAAAACAAAACTACCTATAAAACAATTTTTAACACTACTTTTGTATTTTTATTATTTTTTAAGAGTTACATTATACAGAAGACTAAAGAAAACGTGCACAGTTTCTTGCAAAAGGGAAGCATTTATCCACTTCTCTGTTCTTACTTTTTTGCTTTAATGCTTTCTAACTTCCAGTGAGCAAGGAGAAAAGGTAAAAAAAGTAAACAGAAAAAAGTGATGTATCGTTATCCCAGACAGCTTCCTGTCCTGGTTTGCATCAGCAGGGTCATGAAATGAAGAACGACACAATATGCTGTAGTTCTCCAGCTTTGAGAAACATATGGTAGGGTGGTGCGTACGCTGCAGAATACTGCAGCCAGAATACACAACTGGAGCACTCAGTTTTCTACATGAAAAAATATTAGAAAAGCACTTTAAGCACAAGCTTAACTTTTAACGCATCTTTATCCCACTGAGGTCCTGTACCTTGAACTACTGCTTAAGGCTTAACTGACATTTACTCCCTTCAAAAAGTACTTTTTTAAAAATTATTTTATTTTCTTTCACATTCCTGAAGGTGAAATCCCAACTAGACCAAAGTTGGCATGAGATCACTTCCTGCAGAATGAGGATTTCACTTCCAGCTATGAATTTTCTTCAGATTAGCCTGGAACAAACTGTGCTCCTACACTTGTGAGATTATTAGGTAACTAGTACACAACCTGTGCTCTCTCTGCGTACCTCTGCCTGCAGTCCCTGTGGAAGGGTTGGACTATGCAGGGGGTCAAAAGCATTGAGAAGTCCAGAGGATGGTAGCTAAAGCACATCAACTGCACAACTGAATGACAAGCAGGTTTTTGTCATCTTTGTTTGTAAGGTTTTGGCTCCCCTGCCTTTTTTCCCCCCATTAACAAAGATCATGCGGGAAGCTTTTCAAGGGTGCAGAGACTCTTAGGATGAACTGGTCCCTCTTCCTCATCCTCTCTGGGCAATGTTCCAAGAACTGGGGACCCAAACAAGCCAAAAATCAGTATAAACCAACAAATTTCACTTCTGAAAAACTTTTCATTTCTTAAAATTCTTTTTAAATATTCCAATTAACTGGTGCTGCAGCTTCTCCTTTTCATCAATAGCAATCTTGATGTATTTTACCTTACTGATGTCTGAGGGGGTCTAGGAGACAGCAAAAGTAGCCAGATAATCACTTAACAACCCTAACCTGCAGAATCCCTTATTCTGCTATGGATAAATTTATCTCGCACATTATTCCCTGCATTTTGCATCTATTAACTTGGAGGAGCTGCAAACGGGGAAGGAAGCAGGGAGCACAGAGATAAGAGTGTTCCAGATGATGATTTTTGCAAGGCTGCAAAAGTATCATGAAACTCAGTGCACGGGCACTGCGTGGGGAGGGGCTGACAGAGTGGAGGCGATAGCTTTAAGTCCCTTCCATCCTGCCCAATAAATCTGTGTCTGACAGATCCCCACAGGCCTATATATCATTTTCTTTTTCTTTAATTAGGAGACCAGCTGCAACTCCTTGGCTAGAGCCCAGCCAAGCTTCCCATGCTCCCTCCATAAGTTACTCCAACAAATAGTGCTAAGAAGCAAGGAAACTGAATACAAAATTTAGCATGTGACAAACTCTTCCATGTGTGACCTCTGTACCAGGCAACCTGAAAATATACATCAGACTGACTTGATGCATAAAGGCATGACAAAGCAAAAAACAATGGATCTGGACAGGCTGTGAACTTTATTTCCCATCCAATCTTTCCCCTTTTCCCATATCTCCACACATTATCTACCATTTCTGCACTATCTGAATGAGATTCCATGGAAAGTACATGCCATCTACAGCAGGGTAGTTCCTTGTTAATTCTGATGAAGATGGAGCTATTTGAGTATTTACTGGAGGGAAGTATCCTGCCCCAGAGAATATTTTTAAGAACTTAATCCCAGAAGCAGGCAAAGGCCAGTGTCACAATTTACTTCTGTTCAATATATACAAGATAATGAAATACAGCTTCCCATAACCCTTTCCCTTCCTCTGTCCTCCAAAAGAGAAGTAACTCTTTCAGCTATCTCTGCTGGCTGTCTTGGGACTTGCCACTGGAAGCAGCAATTGCCTGCAAGAAGTTGAAAATCCAGACCAAATCCAAATGGTGCATGCCAGTCTGCTACCAGTGAGCTGGGGAACAGAGAGGCCTTAACTGCTATGTCCTGTGTATTGTCCATCCACTGCTGCTCCTCTTTCCCCCAGAAACAAAATTTTGAAAAATAAATAACCAGGAAACAAAACCATTCCACAGCAGGCACTATGTTTCTGTGGTATACAGGCACCCAAGGTGCAGATCTGATTAATGCCTGTCAGCTCAGGTTATCTTCGAAGCTTGGCATCCTTTGAATTTTCTTCTTTCAGAGAAAGGTAAAGAATAAGGGGCTGCTGCCACTGCCTGGAAACCTCCCCAGCCTGGCTGCTGCCACTTCCAGTGCTGCTCTGCTCTAGTGGCACAGGAGGCAAGATGCACCCATCCAAGTCTATCCTCCTTGGAAAGCAAGTGTGGGGATGCTCCTAAATCCATTTTGAAGCTTATTTCACAGTAAGTCTGTACAGCTTCCTGGAGAGGCTGTATATTTTATAATCAGCTTAACTCTGAAAATACCAGACAGTTTTGGAGCAGCCTTTTAGCAGGACAGTGAGGTGGCAGTGCAAACAGGAACAGCTGAAATCTTCACTCTCTCCTGCTCTCATCCTGAGTTCCACATCCCATTTCCTCATTCTATCTTAAGTCACATCCCCAATGTGTTCATCAGAAAAAAGCACTCAATATTAAATGCAGAGCCTCTTCAAATGGAATAAGATGGAGAATAATGGGTATCATTATAAATTAATCTAGAGAAAGCTATTCAGAAGGACAGTGAAGAAAAAAAATGTGTGCAGTAAACAATCTTGATTCACCTTAGCCTTTAAAGATAGTGATCAAGACTGGATGCTAATTTTTACAGGATGCAGTGGGGGGAGATCATGCTCTACACTCCTACAGACTGGTTTGATGCTCTGCTGTTACAGTGATAGCCTCAGTAGCCCGACTGAGTTAAAGAAAAAAATAAAAGAAAGGACTGCCGGGAATGACAGGTCTCTCAAGATGGGAGGGAGCACATTAAGCTGTTACCAAGAAAAGTGCACTTAAAACCAGTCTGTGCTATGATGCTTTGTTCTCTCCTGTAACAAGATATGGCAGGTCACAGGTTTGCTGTAGGCAGAAGATACTGGTAAAGGCTCTTCCTATTTTTTTTTGACAGAAGCTTTACTCTCTCCCAGAGCACCAGAGCAGGATGGGGAAAAAGAGGTGCTGTGCTCCCCTGGTAGGTGCATGCTCTGCACTGGGGCACAGGAGCAGCTGAAGGCCTGGGCAGGTTGGACCGGACTCTTCAGCTGCTGCATCCCTCAGGCACCCGGATAGGGAATGGCTGCCTGGCAGAGCTGGGGCCCGCTGGAGCTCTCACGGCTGCCCGGAGGGAAGGCCACCACATCCATCAGCAGGACTGGCTGCCTGACAGCAGCACACTCGCAGGGGAGCAGGGGTGAAGAGGCAGCCAGAGGGTGACAAAGGGCCCGGTGTGCCACAGCAATGTCCTGTCACCCCCACCCCACGTGCACCAGGGGTCCATGAGCAAAGACGACAGCTCTTGGTCTTTCCTGTAAACCCTGAATTCATGACACAGCTCTGGCCCTCCCCAGCTGCGCACAGGCAGGGCAGATAACAGGGCAGGACACTTTAACAACAGCGGGTCCCTGGGGCGAGATTAGGCTCCACCTAAGCCTTAGGGAATATCGGTCCCATCCAAAATTGCCCTGAAGTAGTTAGCTGAGGACTTAGATAATCAATTTGGTTTGCTGCTAGACTGTACTTTGCTCCCAGTTATTCATCACTGCTCTGCTTAATTCACCATAAAGGAATTCCTGAGGAACTGCCCTGCCGTCAGGAAGGCTCTGTTTATTCAAAGGAAAGACCAAAAGTGCCAATAATTGAATGATTTCACTTGGCACCGACTGCTTAATTTAAGCAGAATTCTTTAGCAGAGAAAACAGCTTTAGGGAGGAAAAAAAAAAGAAAAAGAAGGAAAAAAAAGAAAGAGAAAAATTAAGATCAATAATAATTAAGTTTTTTTAAATTAGCCACCAGGAAACAGGCTCCAAAGCTACAAGAGACCACAGGCACTAAGTACAGTGCTTTGCTGTGGATGGACCCATTGGTGTTCCTGTGGAAAATACACACTGCAGCAAGAGGAGCCTCCACAAGGTCAATACTGCTGTTCCCCTTTGGTTTTACAATTTATATAATTTTCCTGGAGAGCTGGAGATGACCAATGGAGAAATTGGTTCCTGTCCGTATCTTTTGGTTAAACTTCTATTTTCCCTTATTTTCAAATTTTAACCTGGGGCCCTTCCTGTCACAAACATTCTGAAATATATTGGCTCATACTGGTGGAGTACAACTTATTATAAAAACAACATATGCATTGACAATTATATTGTCTTTTTAATGTATTATAACAGTATTATGATATTTCCTTTCTCAGCATTTTCCATTTCAGCAACACTCTACACCTCAAAAATATCAGCTGCTGTAAGACAAACTGTTTATGCTTGCAAATGGTATTAGAACTCAATATTTGCAGAGCTGAGGAATAACATGTCAAGTAGAGTTTTCATCGCTCTACTTGGGTGATTTCTGTTTAACCTTTTTATTCTCTCCTCAGAAATTCAGAAAAGGAGTGATGGACCAAACTTGTAGCAGAGCTGCAGAAAGAAAGGTGTGCATTTTAAGTATTTCAATGCTAAACCAGTGATTACAGTGCAAACCAAGGATTTTATTTCTCAAAACGTAACACAGGACAATATGAAACTGAAACTAAATAAGAGGACATTTGATACAACTGGAAGCATAGCCCACAAGCTTTGCAGCATAATGATCTCTCTGATATCTTTGTTTTTCTTGCAAAGTCACATTAAAACATAGGTTACACTGACATAAATAGATACCCCTCTACCACAGACACTTGGCTTTTTTATATCACTGACTTTAGCATTTGTCACTAGTCACATGTCTAAAAAAGCATCACTGCAAGAATCCTTTTCAAGAAATTCTTCTACAACGTGTTGTTCCTGGCCTGTATCATGTACTTAACGGCAGAGATACAAAATAATCTTTTCCAAATTATTTGCATGAGAGCTTCACACTCTATCAATTAAAGTAGGAAACGAAATGTTTAAAAAAAAAGCCCATATTCTGATTTTCCATAAAACCCCTGCTAGTAATATACCCAGATTCGCTCCATGCTGTGTTTATGATTAGAATCCTTTGCGGAAACATTGGCTGGTTAATAATCATCTACATCTGCCACAATATCCCATTTATGCTTCAGCCTACATCCTTCCATTGTTTTATTAGCTACCTTTGACAAAAGATTGTCAGAATTATTTCCTCTTTGTTTGCAGGAATAATCTGAGGATGAAAGAGAAGAAAATAAAAACAGAAAGGTGACACTGACTTGTAGTTCAACTGGAGTGGCAAATAAAGATTTTTAAAAGTCTTGTGCACTGTTCAACCACTAAAGCAGTGTTTATTAACTAGAATTTACAGCCTAGACCACCCCCTGAGTTTTTAAGGGTCTGACCTGACCAACCCCAGGTGGTTTGCCCTTTCTCAGGGTTCATCCCTGGGGTGAAGCCCTGAGACCCTGGCAGCAGAGGTCACAGCTGTGTCACCCCAAGATCAAGCAGCAGTGCTGGCTGCATCCCCAGTGGCTAACAGGGACCTGAGGCAGCAGGTCTCTGCAGAGCCCTAACCAAACCTACCTCCATATAATCCTTGACAGCACAGCTACTGAGCCTGCAACAGGCACTGGGACCAGAAACCTCTGCAGATGTTTGCAGGTAAATGCACAGCTTGTTTCATGATCAGCTTCACAAAAACACTGTTGCTCTGATTTCTTAAGTGAAAAAGAAGAAGAAGAAAAAAAAAAAGCTAGAGATCTCTGCTTTTCCACCGATTGAAAAAAATTGGTGGGATAAAAATACAGTCTGTTACTCTGACATGAAAAAGGGGTGAGAAATGGACAAGGTACAGGCAACAGAGACTAAGGATCACATTTATAGCCAGGACAGTTTCCAAACTGCTTTGTCCCACCTCAATTCTTGTTTTGATATTTTAAAAAACACACACACTACCAATTTCTTATCAGAGGTAACATGCCCTCCCCTGATCACCCTGGGCCTGGGGGCTATGCTGGTGGGCTGAGGAAAGCCCAGAAAGACTGAAGGGGAGCATGTAGGTACAAGGCTACACGGCCTTCAGCTGAAGACCTGCCACAACCTTTGCAGGGAGAAAATCCCCTCATGCCTACCTTGCAGGGCCCCCTGCTCCCCACCTTGGGGAGGGGTTGGGTCTTGTCTTGCTTATGTCCAGGGGAGGGAAGAAGCTGGGGTGCTCTGCTCTAAGGCAGATTGGGCTGACAGGTAATGTTACCCACTACAAAATACTAGAAGAGAGCAATTAGTGCTACTGAGAGTTAATGAGTAGCAATGATAACAGAGGTTGCCAGTTAGATGCCCTCATTTAAGCTGCCAGGTTGCAGGGTTAACCAGAGGCAAAATGCCTTCCCAGCTGCCACGTGAGAAGCAGAAGAAAAATGTATGTTGAATACACATGACAGGCATCTAAAGGTGATCCACAGTCTTCTGGAAACTTCTTGATGAGATCACTCAACTAATCTGGCTAGTTTTTCAGGGTGCCTGCTGTATATTAAGGCCTTTGATGCACCCAAAAGCACTAAAAGGAAAGAAAACCATAACAATGTGCCAAGTTTTAATATGACCCTTCACTTGTGAGCAAGATAAACGCTGGCTCCACTCAAACTGCTTCATGATTTGTTTTGCCATTGGAAAAGGCAAGCTCTACTTCAGTTAATTTTGCCTGAGTGCTTTAACTAATCAGGTCTTACACATAAACCTTTGACTAAGTCAGAAGAATGCATGACACCAAAACAGCATGGTGCAGACCAGGAGAAATATCTGTGAAGTAAAAATAATACATGAAAGAAAACAGCATATTCTGTGCTGGGGCAGAATTGCCATTTTCCCCAGCTGGGGAATGCAGCCCACCAGTCAAGCCTTGTGCTGAGCAGTGAAGGTGGTGGCATTGCCTAATCTAAGGCACTAAGAACAGATTGAGGCTTTCCTCCTAAGCAGGGCTAGAAGAACACACTGCCTGAAACTGGCTTTTGAGTTGGTCCACAGAAAGGGCAACAGCATCTTGCCCGTTGCCGGCAAAAAAAACGCAATCACTAAAAGAAACACCTGTAGCCACACACCTGGAAAAGAGAGGAAGAACCGATGAGGAGACAGGAGATGAAGTAAGAGAAAAGAGACTGTGGGTGTGACCTGGGACCCGGCAGAAAAGGACACACACAGTCAGCTGAACCTCAGGCCCTTGGTGGCACCAAGCCCTGTGACTGGCACAGCTCTCACCTGCTGCTCCCGTGGGACCACATGGCTGCACTCCTGCTATGTGTTCACTTCAGCAACAGGAGCCCATGTTCACCTCTGGCAGCATCACAAACTATGCCACTAAGAAGAAAACTATACTTTCCTTTCATCCTTTAATTATGTGCACAACAGTGTTCAAGTCCAGCTTCCACTGAAACTTAGGTGTCTCTAAACAAAGATGCTGCTTACCATTCCCCACTCCTCCTCCTCTCTGTTCCTCTGCAGTGGGATTGAGCAGCCCCACAGCAGGAGGACCATGGTTCCCAGTGGTCAGGAGCCAGGCCAATTTAAAGAACAGGCAGCAAACTCCAAGCCAAGGATGGTCACCTGCTGAACGTCGGGTTCAGCCCCAACCACAATTGCATGAATACCTGAACCTAAGAGCTGGGTTTTTGGAAAGGAAAGCAGAAGCCATCGGCACAGTGCAGACCTCCCCAGGCTAGGCCTAGAAGCAACATGGTCACAGTAGCAGATGTCCAACTCCTGACTGCAGCAAATGCAAGGGAGAACCTCTCAGACCACTCTGAGGCCAGGATTGCTCCCCAGAACCTCGTTACCCCTCCAGCACTACTTGCACCATGAGGGTGGCCCAGCAGTCCACCCAGGCTTCTGTCCAAGAGGCACAAAGACATCCTGGGAACTGCACTATAAACGAGATAGTCTGTGAAAAACAAGAGCTGAAGACTCACTACCCCACCAACAAAATACTGTGCCTCTGAGCACTGTAATGACATCATTTAATCCTGCTCTAGGATCTTACAGGTAAGGAGAAAGACACATCCTGCAACAGTTGAAGCTATCTCTTTGATCAGTATTTCACAGAAGTAATCTAGAAAGCCACGTCATCTGCTCAGACTCATGATGTCCTTGTCAGTTTCCAAACAATTCAGAAGAAACATCCAGTTCCCGCATGCCTGCTCAAATATGCAGCCGCAGCAGGCAGCAGACGCTGCCTTGCACACAGCCACTTCTGAGCAGACAAATGAGAAAATCTCAGTGTCCTACAACAACCACCTACATTCTGGGTTTAGATTAATTTCACTTTAAAGGACTTAGATTTGAGAAAACATAGTCACAAAAGTGGAAAACACAAATGAAATAATAATGACTTGCTAAAAATCCTGCCTATGAGAGAAGCAGCTCCTGCTTTCAAATACCAGATTCAATACCACTGTTTTGCATCTTTGATTACATTAACCTTCTCCAACATCAAAATGAAAATAATATTACTTAATCTGTCTGTGAGGGGTTGTTAAAACTGTTCAATTAGCAAGCAGGCCTGGCAAGTCCAGCCAGGTAACTGGACAAGACTATCTCTCGTCAATACAATAGGTAAGCCCTCCTCTGTGACAGCATTAGTTCAATAGACATAGCATATTCTGCAAATCAAATAACTCATAACTCAAACTGTGTTCACATTCATACTATAATTCATCTTAAATATCTCTAACTACAATAGTTTATGCAGTCTATCAAGAGGCATCTCAGCAGAAGTGTGATTCACAACTTCACAGGAATGCTGGGGGAAGGTTTTTACTATCACTTTGGACATTGATAATTGTATTGCTACTGAGAATAACTTGCAGGAAGGCAGTCCATAGTAATACTAGATGAGTTTTCTGCAATTAAAAAAGGGAGAGATTTCCTCTTCTCAGTCCACCACAAATAAATGAACCTTCTGGATCTCTTCTAATCATCAGGTTCTTGACGTTATGTGAAGACTCATGTTTGCTGCTACCACATCAACAAGCTACTATGGTCAATATAAACAACCCATTGGATGATGACACCTTGGTGATTTCCAAACTTCTTACAGAAAAAAAAAAAAAATCTCTGTTAACCAAAAGCTTTGATTAAGCTCTACTGGTTAAGCTACAGTTTACAGTTACAGTTACTGTACTCTACAAGTAGAGAGTGATAGATCACAAAGCAAAAACATCAGAAGAAAATTGATGCTTACAAACCCCCCCAAACCCCCAAACATCTTATCACCATTTCTGTGCTGTCCCTGCATCAGACAAATGCTTTGCAGCCCTTCACACACTAGAACAATGGCTCCTGAAGTGACGGAAATGGCATTATCCAGGAATTTCAGCAACATAAGTGGTGCACCGTTTCCTGAAACTGCTACAAGCCATAAACATCCATGGAGAAGTCAGCCTGAGATGCCATTTTGACTCCATCTGTGCAGCAGCTAAATAGTGCACAAGAGCCAGTATTCACTCCTACTCGGCGACAGCAGTTCTGCCACACAATCCAAACCTTGCCAGAGGACTGCCTGGACACCCACCCGGGTGGCTCTTGTGTGCCGGGCACCTACAGCAACAGGCAAGAAGAGGGTGGCATTCACATTCTCTGATCAGAGTTAACTTAGTAAATTAACCAGTACTCCAAGGTCCTGCTGCAGTTAGTGGAATGACCCAGGCATTTCAGAGACTAATTCACCCCCTTTTCAATAAGTGTCAGAGATAGCAGGGTGCTCATATTTACTGTTCTCTTCTTGCAGTCAGAACATACGCATGCCTCCTCTCTTGCCATGAAAATACAAGATACAATCTATTCTAGGTGGTTGTTTCAGGTTTGTTTGTTTGTTTTTTTTTATCCAACTAACTTATTGACATTTTCAACTATATCATTTTTCTGAAAATAAGCCTTTCCTCTTTAGCGACAAGCTGCACATCTTGCAGTAATTGAAAAAAGGACAGCACCAGATAAATGCATCCTGTCTGCCTTGAAATAAGTTTGCTGCTTCTCTTTCCAAGAAGATAAGAATTATCTGCATACAGGCATTACCACACAAAAGCTACCTTTCTGTAAGGAAAAGCCTAATTGAAAATTCAAATAATCTCTACACCTCAGGGACATGACCTGGTGTAGCAATTCAGGTAGGTATGTTAAAACCTGAGCAACGAGGGGGTGCCATCAAGCTGTCCAAATTACATACAAGAGCTCTCTCATTCAGAGGGGCAGATCTCAGTTACCTTTTTTTTTTTTTTACCAAGTAATTATAAAATGTAAACTACACCATATATTTATTTTCTTTGCTTTGTTTCCCATATTCTTTTTCTAGCTATTTTTCCATCACTTCTCCTCTTCCAATCTTCCATTATTCTCACATCAACATCACAAATTTTATCTGCTACACAACTAGTGCTATACACCCCACTACCCAGCTACCTGCTCCTGCTCTGACTGCAGCCCAATAACGAGTCCCCAAAACCCATTCAGTTATCCACGTGAGGCAGGTCAGGTCATGCCCCACCTGGTTCACCTAGAGTGTCTTTCTACTGCAGGGACAGTTTTGAAGCTGGATGCTCAGGAACATGAACAAGTGGGGTTAGATCCTGTCAAAGGGGAGTTGCCCTTTCACACATGCCCAGCCATCACACCTGCCTAGCTCTCCCACTCCCTTATCTCACTGCATCACTCCCACAGTTTGTGTGACCTGGCCCTTAGGAGATGGACAACGTTGTCTGCTCCAGCTGCCTGCTACCAATCTCCCAAACAAGAAGAGCTGAGGATGTCCTGGGTCCATGCCTGTGAGACAAACAGATGGCTGTGCTGCCACCCTGCAGGTTTATCCTGCTTTCTCCCACTCATATCCTTGGACTTCCAAGTTCCTCTGCCCACCCCAACTAGAGGAACATCGACTTCTTTTCCATTTCTTTATTCCACCTCTGCCATCAAAACTAGCTTGGAGCAGTCTTTGAACAGCTAGGTTTTCTTCTACTGTAACAGTTTAAAAAAGAAAACAAAATGCAGCATGAATATAAACTCATTATTATGGAGGTAGCACTGATGCCCTGAAATCAAACAATAAGTCAATATTAGTTTTCCCCTATATCAAAGTAATTTGTAGCTAGCTGCCTCCCTGCTTTACAAAGTCCCCTAGGCTAAATGCACTCATGATACCCAAGTTGATGGGTGTTTGCCACCCTGAAAATAGAGAGGACAAGTACAAACATGTCCTAACAACCAGCTGAGAGGAGCAGAGGAACTCTGGAGATGATGCAAACCATCATGCAACCGTGTCATACAGGAAAACAGAGCAAGGTGCTGCCTGCCTGCCCTGCCCGCACCCCTTGCACCAGACCCTCTGCAACCATTTCAAAGATTTGAACCTGAGAGAAGGCCACAGCCTTTTCTAAGGACATTAAGAGTAGCTCACTCAAAAGACAACTCTTCATGTATTTGGGCACCCCACTTTCCAAAGAGGGTTATCTTCCCACCAGCCCAGCCCCTCCAACAGGTGCTCCAGCAGATGCCAGCAGCAGAGGGGCAAAGCTGGGAGGGAACCCCTTTCCTGCAGGTGCTCCAGGGGCTCCTGGCTGCTATCTGGTGACCCAGGCAAGCCCTGGCACCAGCTGGAGCTCCAACAGGAGCCCCACCCGGGACCATTGCTGCTCCCTGGCACACCCGATACTGCACAGCCTGTCTCCAAATGCTCCATTATCTTAACCAAAAACGTCTGAATGCATTTTCATGTGGAAACTCTACAGCAGCACAACGCCCAAAAGCCACACTCTCCTACTCAAAAGTGCACGGCGGGAGATTTGATTTGTAGAAGTCTGGCACAGAAATGTAAGCCCCATCATCCAATTAAACAGATAATGTATTACAACTTTTTGTGACTTCATTCATTTACCATCTTCCTTTCTTTTGCCAGCAATATCCTCACTGTGTATTTACACACTAAGTTGCTGATTTTAGATTATAAGGTCCTCTGAACATGTGGCACATTCTTGATCTCTACCAGAAAAACAAAAGCTCCATCCTGAATTTTTCACATTGGTGCAACTGTGAAACAAAAAAAAAGTCCACATTTTTCTATCTGGCTGAAAAGCATGCCTTACAAATAAGTCACAGAATAAAAGATAATAATGAAAGCAGATATGGAAAAAAATAAAGAGCTCTGAGAATGGCTCAAACAGATTCCTTAAATAAGCAGCAATTAATTTACATTTCTTCTCCTCGTGCAAATCATCACTTTTGTGTTATGGCGTTTTTTTTCCTTTCAGTATATTTTGTTTTTCAGATACACATGAGGAAAGTAGGAATGACACTACAACTAAAGAGATACAGCCACTAAACAGTGTAAGTCAGTAATTTTTAAACAAAAGTAAAATTCTTTCTTTTGTTAAAATGTTCAAATACAATAATTCTTTCATCAATATTGTTAGAACTTTTACAGAATTACTTTGTCCTTAGTTAAAAAGATGTAGACACTTTGAAGAAAACAAAAAAGGAAGGACAAACCTCTTTGAAAAAGGAGAACAAAAATGGAATGCAGAATATTCTTTCCATATATAAAAAGCTTGTATAAAGAGATTTTGGATCAGCTGTTGGCCAGCCTCATCAAGAATATGTGAGAAATAAATCAGCTTGATTTTCAGTGAGAAAACTTTTGTATAGATGTCATGGAAAGCTTTCTAAGCATAAGGACAGCTGAGTCCAAGCTACTTTGGGAAGGTTACATATACAGACAAATTAGCAAAAAATAGCAATGTGGGAGGAAAATGACCTCATTATCCCTTACAATGGTGCTAAAAGCCTCCAGTAACTGGCTGTGCCAAAATGAAACAAAAAATTATTGTTGCAAGTGTCAGCAGGTTGGATTAATTTTTACATGAAATAGGCAAAAGTAATATTTTCCATATAAATAATGCACAGTTTAAAACTAATGGCTTTGAAACTTTTTAAAACTGTATTTGCTTTAAAATAGCCTTCTCAGATTTAGACTATGTTTTGGGAAAATCCACAGAACAAATTTTCCATACACTCTTCATAGAAGTGTTTGGAATGAACATCCGCTAGCTGACAGTACAGTTGTGCATTTATATATGAACTGATCTTCATGACAAAGACAGTTTTCTTAGGACATTTTGTTGCTTCTTGCCAAAAACCAAGCTACCACTTCACAGTGTAACACTCACTCTTTTCTTTCCACAGTCTAGACAGAAGCAGTGACTCTGTAACTAAGGTTTCCAAATCCTTTCAGTTATAAAAACTCGGTATTAAAATTTCCCAACATTTTAACTGATGAAATGAATCTGACCAGGACTGTTAATAAACCCAACTGTTTGTTGCAGGAGGCAACATTCAGCAATACAATCAGATTGGCATTTCTGTCCCAGGAGGGCAAATCTTCCTCGAAGTTGCCAAGGTCAGAGGGAGGAAAAAAAAAACCAAAAAAAAAGCCAAGGCAGTGGATGAGTGTGCTGACCCAGATCCCTTTGATGGTGGTAAAATCCCCACAGCGTTCAGTGATGCCAGGACTTTGTCTAGGGAAATTATTGCAGTTTTCTGCTATGGTAACTACTTTAAAAATCAGGCTGTTTACTGCAGAATGCCACCTGCTACTGTCTGGCAAAGTACATCCAAACAATCACACAGGGCATATTATCATAACAAATGGGAGTTTTCATTTACTAACCCAGAAGCGCTGTGCTGAGTGGTATCGTTATCCCCAGCCAAAGGCAGGGGCAAAGACAAGGAAAAGAGAGATGGGTGCATGGACAAGAGAGCAGCTCCAGGCAGAATGATGGCCAAGGAGGGGACAGGGCTCTGCCCCCCTAAGCACTATTGCTGCACCTTCTCTTATAGGCTGCATCATTATTTCAGCAGGAAAGGATTTCATGGGGGTGCACTGTCTGCCAAAACACCTGCAGAAAAGCAGAAGCTGGTAAAATGCTAGGCTAATATATTGCTTATTTCATCACATTCTGCTAGTGAACTTGGGAGGGGACACAGTGGGCCAGGCTCACTGGTCCAGTTAGGAGAGTCAGCCTCCACACTGACCAACAGCAGCAGAAACAAGGTTTGGGGGAACTGCAGAAATACAGCAGCCATGAAGCAGTCTATCAAGGATTTAAGTTTTTTGTTGTTGTTTTGTTTTTTCTTTTAAAAATATGGGACTTAATGTTTCTTTAGAAACATTAGAAATCTGTGTTATTCAGGAACACAAACTAGATGGTCACAGTGATCACTTCTGGCCTCATAATGTATTAATTTTTAAATATTTTAATTCTTTTTCCTCATGAAGTCCAAGGAACTTAAGAAACCCATCCTTCAACTCCTGGACTTTACTATACATCTTTCTTTAATGATTCTACAAAAGTCTTGGAAATCAAATATCTTTTTTTTTCCAACTTCTGTGAATAATCAAAACTTTGTTCAACACTATGGCTTTTATTCCAACACACATAAATAGCTTCTTGACTTGCACAAAACCTGAAACCACTTTAATCAATCAGCTATATATAGTCTGGATAAATACTGAGTCTGAGATACTGGGTATACAGCCAATCCTGTGCTATTTGCTAATACTTTGATCTAATTTCACATTATATTAAGAAGAAATGAAAAATATTCTGGTGAGAAAAAAGGCAACAGTAATTGATGACAGAAATGACAGCATGTAAAAGCTAGAGAATACATACATTAGCTAAAAATTCAACTTGTTCCAAATGCATTTCAAAAGACAGAAATACATATAGAGTTATCACAAAATAAGACACAAATGTCCATAAATTCATTATTTTGTTACTCCCACAGGAATTCACTCTTGATTTTCCAGCAATCTACCACTATATAAAGTATATTTAATAGCATTAGTAGACAGCACTACAGCCTCATTGCGTGTGTAACACACTGCTCCATTTTCTATGGAATCATTATGGCACAGGTGATTTATGTCTGTGCAACAGAAAGGACTATTCTGTAGAAATATCACAGGAAATGACACACAGGAAATGAACGAACACAGACGTCTTACAATCGTTTCCTAAGCTGTAGCACAGCAATCTGCTGAGCTCCTGAAACAACCCAGATGCTGCTGACGCAAGGAATGAACAAGCACCAAAAAGGCTTCCCCCTTCCCAGGCTTCTGGGTCCCAAGAGGAGAAAAGGAAGAACGAGTCAACAAGGTATGGAATAGCTGGTTATTTGCAGCCTGGAAATATGCTTTATTGGGTACCAGCTGCTCAGTCCCGCCATGGCTCATCTACAGTGGGATGGGGGAAGCCTGCAACGGCTGTGAAAACAAGAAAACTGAAGACTAGTATGTGGTGAAGGCTCAACTAATGGCTGGGGGAAAGAAGGTCATATGGAGGCAAAATTGCAGTGAGCCTCATGCCAAAGTTTTCTCTTCTTCCTCCCTCATGACAGGAAAAATGAAAAATGAAAACAGACTTTAGCAGGTCCTGCACTGATAGGACAAGGGCTATTAGTTTTAAACTAAAGGACAGATTCAGACTAGATATAAGGAAGAAATTTCCTGTGATGAGGGTTGTGAAACACTCTGGATTACCCAGAGAGGTGGTAGATGCCCCATCCTTGGCAACATTCAAGGCCCGGCTTGGACAGAACTCTGAGCAACTTGATCTAGTTGAGGATGCCCCTGCTCATTGCAAAAGGGTGGACTTTTAAAAGTGATTTCTAAAGGTCTCTTTCAATGTAAACATTTCCATAATTCTGTGATTCTATGACGTAACCCTAGCACATCCTGTGAGCATGTGTTATTCTGCTAAGGCTCAAAAGCATCTGTTCCCTTCCCATAAGCTCCAGCTGTGTCAGGTAATGGATAGAGTAAAAATTCAGTTCCTGTCCTCAACAGCACTTATTAATTCAGGTTACAGCAAGATATCAACAGATGCAAAGAAATAATTGTGTTTCAGTCAGTTTGCCAATGTGCAACAGAAGACCACATCCTGGAAACCAGATGAACACAATAACATTTTAACATGAATTTTATTAAGAAATGCTAGGACATACCTCATGAGGGTTTAACTGAATGCACAGTATAGATAACTGCTTTCCATCCAAGTAAACTTTACCAGTTAAAAATAGCCAGAAAATGAAGAAATATCTCATCATACTATTTCATTATTATTCAATATTCTACTATTCCCACCCACCCTAAATGACACAGTCTTTTAATGAAAAATAATATATATGAAAGTTACATATGCAGATCTTTACACAGTATATTAAAAAACATATCTGACATTGGTGTCATAGACTAAGAATCTATGAGGCATCCTAGACTATTATTTTGTGTGGAAAATAGAGCAGAACTATTCTATACTAATTTGAATACACAAGGGTCTACACAAGAAGATTATACTACTTTAAATGAAATTATTTCTTGTAATTCTTTTTCTTATCCACTAAAGGAATTAGCAGAGCTGTTTCAAGACTACAATCAGGAGAATATCCATGTCATTGCATAACACCATTTTTTTCCAGACAGATGTTTTCCTCAAAAGTTTTCATTATTCATAAATAATACCTGTTTTATGACTGTGTAACTTAAGTCAAGATACTGTTAATTTTTCTCTTAAGTCAGTTAGTCTGCCAGTAAAAACGCCCTTTCCTGTACACTTAAAAAAAAAAAGAAAAAAGGAAGTTAGGAAGTTTTGAGAAAACTCACAAAATTTGCTGTAATTATGTGAAACTTCCCACTGTAAAAATAAATATGATTTTCTTAAGGTAACTGAAGAAAGATACTTACACTATTGCTTACAAATCAAGGAATTGTAAAATACACAGATGCTGAATTAATGCTCAAACTACCTTAAAACACTGCGGGTCAAATCTTGGTCCCATCAAAGCTGATGCCAAACTTCCCGCTAACATCAACAGCAACAGAATTTCATCCATTGTGCCAACTCAGAAAGCAGAAAAGGCTTTGAGATAGAAAACTAAAACAATAAATAAGATTGCTTTAATCACTACTTCTGATGTCTTCAACCATGCAATTTCTGCCCCTCCCCCTGCTATGCCAACAAGCTGAAGGTTCAGTGCCTGGGTAGTTGATTTATCATTCCCTGTGACAAAGCTTTGGACATTGCCCTTCCCACTGTTTCATGCCCAGCAAAACACAACACAGCAGCTCTTGCATCGGTTGCATTTTAATAGTGCACAAAAAGATCTGCAGCATTAAAACTCAGTTTTACTGTGACTCAGTCAAGAGCACTGCACTTCCTAAAACCTGGGTGGGTTTGGTGTTTGGTGTGGGTTTTTTAAAGGTTTGAGGTAAGTTCCTCAGTGATCAGTGTGTAAGGGATCTTGCAGGAGAGTGGGTGGCACCATTTGGCTCTGGTCCCAAGTCAAAGGGTGTTTTGCAATTACATTGTCACCTCTTCAGATATGCTTCGGAGACTTCAAAGGAGCAGCACTCCTGGAAATCAAATGGCTCGATAAGTCCAACAAGAGAAACACACCTAAAGGCCAAATATCTTTTATGAGATACTGGACTCCAGTGACAACTGTTATTTATACATGAACTACCCACTATGGGCAACCTAAACAGCAGCTGAATTCATGTACAAAGAGCAGAGCTTTCACACGAGGCCTCAATGAATGAGTTGAGGCAACATTTACTGGCCCAGCCACCTGAAAACCAACTTCTGCAACACTGTAGGAATATCTACCAGATTAGCACCACTACTGGGAATTGCAGTGAACTCCAGTACTAGTGAATTATTATGCATTACATTTCCTTTCTGAAAAATAAGAAGTATTTTAAACCGGGTTTATAAAAACTTCAAATTTGGCACACCTTTTCTGTTCAATCAATAATTATTTTTTCCATGCCAATAACAGGCAGACAGAACAGTAATTAAAATTTCAGTTCACACACATGCATGCAACATTTGCACTGGACTAAGCACCAAGTTTGCTTGCAACAGCAAATACAGGGAGGCAATGTTTTCTTAAATGTTATCCTTTAGAGCAATGAAATCCCCTGTAAATTTCTTTTTAATTCTGTTCACAATGCTATTCTAAGACATGTAAGCTTTGCAAGGCACAAGCATGCTAAGAAGAAATACTGACTCAGTTTTGAAGTGAAGGTTCTCATTATCCACTACTCATTATTTTCTCCTCTGGATCTCCAATTTCCAATATCATTTTGCTATCCTATTTAAAATTATCCTGTATTACACAATCAATTATTTTAAAATGTCCTTCTCCAATATAAAAGTATAATATTGTTTTCAAGAGACTACTCTATATGCAAATTCAGCTGATGATTATAGGGCATATTTGATGTTCATAGTTTTAAGGAAAAACAGGGACCTCTCAGACATATCAGGTAGAAGACAATACACCAGTAGATCACACTGTAAGACTTCACAGGGCACAAGAATGGTGGAGCACAAATGAGAGTCCATCCTCAATAAGGGATGTACATCTCTGGGCAGACAAAGAGCAGCAGCCATGAGAAAACCAAGCAAGGATGTCCACAGACTGCTGATGACAGTGCTAAGGCTCAGGTGGGAGAACAAACATCTATCCAGTCTAACAGTGACCTCAGTAAAATGCCTCTCAGAGAAATATAAACACAGATACTCCTGCTCCTGTGCTCACACACAGAGCAGCACTGTTTCTACTGAAGGCCTGGCCATATACACCAGGAAAAATCTGGGGTAATGCTCTGTGTATCAGCTGCACTACCAACACACACCTTGCCCCTGTCACCTGGCATTACAGCAGGGGAGGATGGGCTCTCTAGAATGATGGATGAGCTAAATCTTGCTGGCTGCATAGTGAGAGCAGACACACTGCCAATTAGCCCAGTGGGGTCACAGGTCAGAACCCTATGTGATCCTCTGGGAAGTAGTGTTCCCCCTCCCATGGTCCCAACAGCTCCTTAAGGAAAAGGTGACACTTTGATTCTTTCATTCCAGCACTCTGCCAGCACTGCCAGCTCACTGAAGTGTCAAACTGGATACACGTAACAGGGAGAGCTGCCCTGTGGATGGAGATTAGCATCCTTAAACTTTGCCAGGCATGCCTAAGTTCTTAGTGTCATCTTTAGTAAGGTTGGTGATCCCTGCTGATGGTGTGGACCAGCTGTTAACATGCACGGGCATGTGTAGTGCACGAGGTTGTGACAGAGAACACCAAGGAAACAGGGAAAGCAATGTACAACTAGGAAATAAGGGTAGGCGCTAACTACAGTTAGCTAGCTTTGGAGACAGTAATATTATCTCACCTTAAAGCCTTTAGGGCCTTAAATATTTTACATTTGATTGTACTGCAAAAAACACATACACTACATTGTTTTTGCTAGGAAATCAGTTTCTTAGGAAATTGCTGATTTTATCCACTCTTTTCTGTCAATAAGAAATTGTTTCCTGGATACAGAGCTTAACAGCAGACCACAAGACTTCCATCAGTACACCAATGTTTTCTTCTGCTTCCTCAGGCTGTTTTGAACACTTCTTCTTGTATACTACTCATGAACAGGCACAGTTTCTTTCTGTAATGTCCCTACTTCATTTTTGTATGAAGGCTGAATGCACACTATTGGTACCAACATTATATATCACTGAAAGAGTTTTTAAGATTACTCCATTCCATAGTTTTCGTCAAGATAGTGGTGGGTCTTTTTACATTTGATTTGCTTCCTGATCATTCTGTCACAAACTTGGTGGGGTTTTTTCCCCTCCTCAGTCTACAAACTTTTTTGGCATTTTCTCCTTCAGTCAACCAGATGAGTAACACTTTCACTTGCAAAGGAGGTAAATAACCAGGCCTTGCTTTTAATTACATTAACCTGGGAACAATTTATTCCAAAAGTCTACAGACGGAGTGCTGCCTATTTCCAGGCATTCTCTAGGCTGGTAAATCACGTGCAAGGCCTTTGTAGGGTATCAATGCCTTCCTCATGAGATTAAGTTTTAATCCAGCACTATCTCCTAAACATACTTTGCTGGAATACTTCAAGAAGTCCAAGCAGTTACTAACACTAACAGAGCCTGCACAACTCCGCCTGTATGAGTGGCTGCTGTAACAAAATTTAGCTACAAAAAATGCAGGAACAATCAAACGTGTTACTCATAGAGTAATTTCAGGTTGAAAAGCTGAACAGATGGCATTTGTGAGCTTTACTCAATATCTTGGCCTTTTTAATTAGATTCCTGTTCATTTCAGTCTGCTGCTTTACAGCAGGAGACCCCAGATTTCAAAGTAACCTTAGGAATCCCATTGCTCTGTCTGATAGAAACCACTATGCCAGGAAACTGCTGCAGGCACAGCTCCTGCTGCTTCCACCACAGGAACTCATCAGCAGGTAATTAAAAGAACCAAATTAAAGGGATAGTCCAAAAATGCAGCTACGCCTTAGCCAAAATGCAAATTAGAGCTTTAATGCACCACACTGCTTTATAATTTTAGGATGCTTTTGGTATGTTTATCATTAGGAATCTGTATGCCATAATTTTCTCCTTCGTGCCTTCACGTGGTTCGCAAATTCACCTTCTGCCCCTGACAAGATCACCCTGGGTTTTCACTGCTTTTTGGAAAGCTGCATGTGGGCACACTGAAACAAAATGAAACAAAACATACTGACAGCTAAAAGCTCAAGAACTTGCAAGGGAATAAACAGTGCATCCCTCCCAAAGCACTGAAACGTGGCAAAAAGCCCCAGCAGACTCCAGTGGTTGTGGGAACAAATGCCCCAACAGAAAGTAGTGTCATTAAATTTTAGAACCAGGTTCAATACTTCCTTTTATCAATACAGGTCAAACAAAACCAGTCAAACCAACAAAAAACACCCAGACAAAACCCCACAAGCCCCCAACAGATTGGCTAATACAGCAAATTAAGACTTTTATGAGTGCTGCAGTGCATAAAATCTCAGGGATACTTTTAACCTCTGGAAATAAAGAATGGTACAACGCACTGGAATAGTAAGTCTGATCATATCAATCAATGGCACAGTTTCACAGCTGTCCTTTTATCAAAATCAGTTAGAAGTTGACTATTTTTGAGTTGTTTCTTTGTATTACTTTACCTTTTTGAGGAAGGAAACTCTAGAAGACCTTCTATACCTGTTGTAATCATGCTCAACAAAACACTGACCATATCCCCACACCCATTTTCATTTTATAATATATCTGAATGTATGAACTAGTATTAAAAATAGCCTGTTTTAGAGAAGAATGGGCCAAATACTCCACTAGCCAAACACCAGCATAGAAAGAGTTTGTGCGTATTTACTTCTGCGGCATCAGTGCCCTAAATCCCCTGCTTTTGGCAAAACCCTAGGTTGTTACAAAATGTAGCAATGCTCCATCATGTACTGATTTTAAAAGAGATGAGTGGGTTACAAAGTAAACTGAGTACACAGGTACTAATTTTTAAGTGTTTGAATATTATATATCCGGTCTAATAATCACCTGCCTGGTATGCGTCCATCAGGGGAAAAAAATCCTGTAACTCTGCAACAGATTCCCCTTGTTTATTCAGCACAATTTTGCCCCTAAGTATTTTGTCAGGAAAGAAAAACAATTCTGTCCTAGCATGGAATGAGACCAAATCCCTCTGAAACTGCATCCCTTGCCAGAGGATGTGATCGCATTGGACAAACTCCTGGGAATGAAAATGAACAAGATGTGTTGGGGTCTAATAATTTTCCTTCCCTGTGATGTGCAAACTGCCCATGGGCCTAAACTTCCTAAAAGGTGGCTTTGTCAGGGTTGTGCAGTGGATTCCTGCTAAAAAGTCCAAAGAAGTCTGGATTTTGTGATAACTAGTAGCATACATGGTTCACTAGATAGCACAGTATTGGCAACAACATGAAGTCTCCTCTGTTAGTAACAGCAAACAATGCTGAAACAATTAAAAATAATGAAAAGTTGAATGAACGCTCTCATCACTGGTTTACAGTCTTTTAAAATCTCTAAAACAACTCCTTTATTTCAGACAATGAAGCTAAATAGGATGGTGGAAGCTTGCCCTATCCTAAGCTCAGTTGCACCAGGTCTTTCAAACCCTCAACCAAAGCACCTCTCTCTCGTGCCACTCACGTTTCTAACTACAGCAGACTGACATCTGATGATCTCTGGAATTAAATGGCAATGGCACTCTGTCCTTTAGGTGAGACATCAGGAGCAGGGCTCTCTTTGCTGATAATTTTCTGTCTAATTCTGGAACAACGCACTCTACACCAGAAACTGCTCATCTATTCCCTCTCCTTTGGTAAATTTATCACATCATAACACTCTTGTGAGCTAAGCAAAAAAAAGCTTAAACCCCTCCCTCTCCCTGCTAAGTATAGAGAACTGCATCTCTGCTGTTTACAGATTTGGAAGATTGTCTGGACTGCAGTTTTGTAAATACAACCTATTTTGAAGTCATGAGCATTAAAATTTGGATTAATGTCTTGAAAGAAACAGTTCACATAGCCTGCATTTCCCCCTATGCTGATGTTCTCTATTGGTTGATTCTAAAGCCTCAAAAACACCCAACCAATACAAAATCATAAGACCCAGGGACTAAAACAAATTTTAACCTGGTTCTATCTGTCTCCTGTCCTATAATGTTTCATAATGCAATAGACGCACTCAGAAATAAGCAAACCAACAAAATAAAAGCAAACAAACCTTACATAATTTATTTGCTCTCTAAATGTCTTCTTTCCCTCTGCATCATGAGTGAAAGCACAGAAAGGGGGTGAGGTGTCCTTGTGGCTTCACAAGCTGAAGAACTTCTTGCTGGAAGTCCCTATTTTCGTAGCGCTGGCAATCTGAAAAACAAAAATTGTTTTGTTAACACTTGTATCCCTAGATACAGAAAATAGAAGTAAGGTTTGTTCTGAACCACTGCCAAATACATCATTAACCTCTCCTATGAACAAGCCAACAGCCCTCATGCACAAAAAAAACAGCTACAAACATCTCCACTCAATTCATACCTCACTTACGCATTCTGCACTGATTGCCACAGTTAAAAACTTCTTTCTACACACAAATGGAAAATGGAAACCAGTAAAACAACACATTACAACCATGTACTTCAAGAAGAGCTGTCGTTAAGCCATCTAGGTTTCCATCTAGGAAACGCTCAACCAGGAAAGGTGGCTTGAAACAGGCCAGCATGATCACAGTCCCTTTTCTACAGTGGTGGCCCTAAGCACAAACTGTGTCTGTACCACAATAGGATAGCCTGTTTCCATGTGTTCATGTTTAAAGCATCTTTCAAATCCCAGCCAGGACCTCGGCAAAATATCTGCACATCAGGTGCAAAGATCTCTCCTGGAGCTCTCTTGCATCAATCAAGCCAGGCTCTGAAAAGCCAGCCACTGTTTTTGAGGAGACGGATGTGGAGCAACCAGCCGCTCTTTTGCCCACGCCATCTGAAAATGCTAAGACAGACATCAACCATCCTCAGTGCATGTGCACTGAACAAGTAGAGTGACTAACTGAGCTCCCAAAAGCTGGCAAGGAGAACTTTATGCTCTACAAAGCCTGTCATTTTCATTCTGCAAAGTGTCAGACTGTATTATAATATTTTCTCTGATGTTCAAATTGGCACAGCTGATTTTAAACAGCTTCTTCACAGCACAGAGCACCTTGTCATAAAAATATCCTGATATCTACAATGGTTAAGCTGACATACAACATAATTAAAAATAACACAAGAATTTTATCATATTCATGATTCCAAAGGCAGCGGAGCTACAGCAAAGTCCTAAACTGACTTCACTGAAAATAAAGGCTGTTCCATTAAAATAAAATGCAAACAAAATAGCAAATAATACAAGCTGCAAAGCAACCATACAAAATGGATGAATTAACAGCAGGCCAGAAAAGTAAAAAGCAGTATTAGGCAGCAAGTTACACCCAAGAGGAAATGTGAGTAATAAAATGTAACTAATAAAATGCAACTAATAATTCTTAGATGTTACAAAAAAAAAAAAAAAAAAAAGCTTGTTAAGCTCCAAATACAATACACAGACTCACTCTGATAATGGGGAAAGGTTTATCCATCTATACAGGAAATTCAGAGCTCAGACCACCAAAGCCCTCCTAATCATGGCTGTAAGAGACACAGAGCCAAGAGCGGAAGGACAAGGCTGCAAGTGCCATGATTATGGTATTCAGATAACACTGCCATGATCCATGTCTTTCCCAAAGTTCACAGCACTGCTACCGGGCCCGACCTTTATTTTTTGTCACACTTCCTTTTCCCACACAATGGCACAGCATGGCTCCACTCCTCAAAGCCACACAGGGCTTCCTTCACCATGGGGTTCAGTTCCTGAGCACCAGCAACCAGGACTCAAAACCTGGGGTAATAGCTTGCTCTCACCTGCAAAATCCCTGAACTGAAAAGTGCCCTTTTTCTTCCCACGTTCCAGCTCACTGAAGGGTGCTGCTCGAGCATTTTACTTGCCAGCTGGAACCACATTTCCAGCTCTTCACAGACATGGCTTCTTTACTAATGGTTTGATAGGCATGGAGTGACACCTAGTACAGAGCTAAATGTAAGATTCATGTCAGGATATACGTGTAATTTCAACAATGCAGAGTTATACTCCGCCCTCACGGGCAAACCTGACCCTCCTGGATTTTTGCTGGCCCATAACTATAGGGGAATGCAGCTAGCTGGTAGCTAATACAGCAGGGTGATCTCACAGTACTCAATCTTCACAGATTTGTAAATGTACAGGTAAAACATTTCTATCTGCTTCCCTGCAGACAGAAACAAGAACACAACATTCACAGCAGGCAGATGGTGTACTACTTTTGATACAAAAGAACCAATTTATGGCCAAGTGTCACAAGAGTCTCTCCCCACCAGTCAGGTCTCACTGGAACACTTATTAAGGATGATGCCCTGCTCTGTTTGAAGAAAACTTCCTGGCCAGGGTAGAAGGCCAAGTTTTTTGAGATGCTTCCAGCACTCCCAGTAAGCAACCTCTTAGGGAGGTCACAATGCTCCCCAGCAAGCAGTCCATCAAATATTGAAGGAAGTTTGCCATAGTGAATACAAATTTCCCAGCAATGCTCTACCAGATCTGCAATACCCATCTCCCTGCATCTCCCTGCACAATCTTGAATAGTAAGACTTAACATAAGAAAAATCTATAGGGTAGAATATTGCTCCATACATACAGACCTTTACACATTCAAGTATCTTTTTCTAGCAGGCTAGGAGGAAACAGGCATCTTATACAAGTGATCTTACAACACTCCTCTCTTTTTCCTTTCCCCAAAATGTCTTCAATATCAACAATTCCCAGCAAACTTCTAGGGCAAAGCACTTCTGAAGGAATCAATCTTAAAAAAAAAAAAAAAAATCTTTCACATGTCAAAAAAAAAGATAAAGTAGAATCTAAAAAAGAAAGAACTGCTGTACTAAAGTAATAGTCACATAAACCTCACACATCCCAGACTGAGATTTCTGACTCCTGCTGACTAACAAGGACAAAAATCTCATACACTAAGTGTGGCATATACAACACCCTAGGCTCTGTCACTTAGTTAAGGACAGACAGGTAGGCATAGCTGTGAAAGTCTTAACAGCATAGATTAGGCAGTATGTGCTACGGTAACAACCTTGGTTTGTCATTCATCTTGTAATCACACTTCCATTTTCCTGCTGAACAGGGAGGCACACAAAAATAAACACCAGCAAATGGCTAGAAGGCATGGCACTGAAGCAAAGTCCTTAGTACAAAGCTACCATGGGCCCTTCCAGCTCTACTGTAAACAAAGAGTGAATTACATTATACACACGATAGAAACACTTAAGTCACAGATGTAGTTCCTCAACTGTGATCTGGGAAGGGCTATACAAATTCAGGGCAGGTGCTGTCTTCACAAGCAGGGAGCAAACACTGACTGATGCATTTTTTTGGGGTTTTTGCTGGGTTGCCAGGCATCATCATTATAAACTATAGCTCCTGGTTAAAGCCAGTGTTCAGTGACGAGGCACTGAGCAATTCAGGAAGACAACTCTACAGACACCTCCATTCCCTTCAGCTGCAGTACACCTGTGTCAAAAGGGAGGTATGAGCTGCTACCAAACATCAACAGGTCTGGCAAGAAGGGAGCAGAGAAGTGACGCTTATTATTCATGTGGTTCCCCCCAGGGTTAGCCACTAACCAAGTGTAACACATCACCCTCCTATAAAAGGCACTGCAAAGAGCTCTACAGAATATACACCCAGTCCTTGCCTTGTCAAACACCAGAGAAAGAGATTTTAACTTCATCTGTGACATCTGTGTTCAACCAATCACCGGTGAATAGCTTGTGGCAGCTATTGCAGCTTTCTGCAGCAGTCCATCAGTTTGCTCCACATGGTTTTCTTGGTTTGCTATCCCTCCCCTCTCCCCTAGAGAAATGTGGGATAGTCTGCACATCAGCTACAATACCATGAAAAGCTGCTCCTGCTTACAGAAAACAAACAAACAAAAATTCCACAACTTTTTCAGCCCCATTGAACAACTCTAAATGCACCATGTGTCATACTGGACAGAACAGGATATATTCACACATTCAGCATATAATCAGCTCCTGGGAGCCCTGGCTGCCCAGTGACACACCGAGCTTCAGCTCTGCTCAGGGGCAGCAAATCCTCCAGTCCTTGGGCAGGGATCATTGATGGAACATATCCATTTATCCTGCCCACAAAGGCAGGGCAGTGCCACAGCATCTAGCTCTGCCCAGAGGGCAGAAGCTCTCTACACAAGGAAAGCTGGACTTCACTTCCCTGTGCCTGGGTGTTTGTTTCAGGAAATCTCCCATTCCCAAGCCAAGTTTCAGGATCTACCCTAACTGCTCTGTTAGATGAAGAACAGAGACAAGTAGATATGTATGTCTGGGGTGATCCAAAGTATTTATTTCCTCAACTTTCTTGCTATTTTCATAATGTGTTTCTGAAAGCACTTGGATTTTTTTTTTATTTTTGTTGATGATTTACATTTCAGAGGTAACACACACACAAAAGTTCTGACCTTTGATTGCTCGTACGAGAAAAAGGAACATCTTGTTAACACTACTTTCACTTAATACACTGATTCTACACAAAACCAATGATCACCCTCCAAATCCTGTCTCTACTCAGCAGTCTAATTAGAAAGATGATCATTGATTAATGCACTTGAGTTACCTTAAGAAGGTGTGACTGAACACAGATCACTCAACCCCAGAGAAATGGGCATTAATTAGTTCTGCATTAAACTGCTTTCCTCTTTATTCAACTTCAAACAAAGAGTAAAACCTCATAACACAGCAACAAAACACCAAGCTTTCAGTCTTAAATTTCTGATATAATTTTTATTTTACTTTATTCTTTAGGAATACTCACATTTCCTTGCCTTGAATTTCGTAGTTATCTACTTTTTTTTTCTTTTCTTCTTTTTTTTAAATTATTGTAATGTAACAAAATAAACAAACATACCAAGTCTGGAGGTTCAATATGCATTTGTAAAGCTCTGCCAAAGACCTGCAGTCTTGAATTAGCTGTCTCTGGAAAGGAAGCAGGAATGAAGAGTATACTCTGCGGGAATGTGCACAGCATTAAGTGCATACCACAGCTGAAACCAGGTATACTCCCAGCCAGCCAGTGGTTTCAGTGTCCCCACCTAGGAAGACAGTCAAAGAGAAAAATTAATTTAAAGGTTTCCTCACTCCTTTTAAAGATCTCACTAAATTTCTTCCAGCCACAGGCTGGTCTACAGCATGATCATGAGACTTTTAGCCCCGAAAAGCAGTTAAGCATTCCTTGACTGTAGCTCTGCCCTGTAACACACACTACCCTTGGTCTGGAAAAGCTCATGCTTCACCTGTCCTTAGTGCCACAATTCTGTCTGCAGATGTTCTGAACAGCCTCAAGAACTGGCTAACTTTTCCCTTTCTGTGAAAATCCCCTCCTGGTCTCTACATAGGAACAGAAATCATTCCCATACCATGACCTTCTCCTTGCCCACTGCCCTGTGACCAAGGTAGGCACCATTTCCTTACCACAGGATGAGCGACAAAAGCCCCAGGGGGTTTCAAGCAACTAATCCTCCTGCTGCTCTGTCTCCCTTTGCCCAGGAAAGTCTCCTGAAAAGTGGCAGGTAGAGTTGGTGACTCAGCTTTAGGAGCAGAAATAAGCTTCTCCTGGTCACCGGGAAGTGAAGGCAGGCAGGGGGCAGACCAGAAAACCAGGCTAAGCAGAAAGGGAAGAGCAGAGCTTTCCCTTCCATGTCCTAAATTACATGCTTCATATCATCTCTTCTTCTGTGCATGCTTCTTCCCATACCTGGCATTATTGATTCACTTTCAAAGCACAAGCTACCACAAAGGATGCAGCACAGCCCCACAGACTCCTGGTACAGGGTTAGAAAGGATTTTTCCATCTGCCTCTGTCAACTTAATACATAATCAATATATGGCTCCAGCAAAAGTCAAGAAAGAAAGCTGATGCTGCATTTTAAGATTTACACTTAAAATTTACATTTTTAAGAAAGCTGATGCACGCCATTTTAAGAGCATCCAGAAGCAATGCACTGCGAATCCCTCTTCCTCTGCCACAATCCCTGGTGGTGGAAAGGTTTTTTCTCAAATTGTTTATTTCAAAGTTATTTCATCAGCAGCTATGGAGAAAAGGAAAAAAAAAATAAGCCTGTGTTATTGCAAAGGACTAGGAGCAGTAACAAAATCTTACTGAGGCTTCTGATGGTTTTGCCCACACTCATAGATCACTTCAATGATACAGTTTTGAAAATAGGATGACCAATAGGGAAAGGACAGAGAAACTGAGAATTGAGCCTGATCTATGTGAGATCCATCAGAAATTACAGCTTTCTAGTGTTAAAGGGATTAGAGCTGCATAAAGCACAAGCTATAGATGCATAAACCCCATCACCAGCTTGGGACTCTCAATTTCAAAACATTTTTGCAGTGAGGCAACTTAAGAAAAATAAACATTCCTAGCCAGGCAAAGATCAGTCATAAACCTTTTCTGAAAGGGAGATGAACTCTCTCATTGTTATTTAAAGCAACACTATAAATCAGGCCAGATCTATATAAAGCAAAACTATGGGCTTAAAGCAACAGTGGCATTGTCCTATCAGAGCTCCGACTGAACACCCCAGGATGGACACACAGTATCTGGTAATGTTCAGGGCCAAAAGAGAAAAGAGCTCAAAAAAACCCCAACTAACCCAAAGTAAAAAAAAACAAACTTACAAACAAACAAAACTCCATCCCCCCACTGCCCTGCCTGCCCCTCCCCCCACCCAAAAAGAAACCCTTCCAAAGAACCAAAAACTGGAAAAAGCTGGGGATTTCTGTGAAATTCTCCATGAAGCTAACAAAAAACAGCAAAAAGTTGCATATATAGAAAGACAAGCCTCATATTTTCTGTAAAGCTACCAACATTATCAACAGCTCATTACTCACATTTGGTGATAGATACCATATTTAACAATTAGATGTCTACATTTTACAGATCACATGCAGGAAGATATGCTTCAGAAAATACTCTCTTACATTTTCCCAAGTATTTTATTCTCCCTCTTCCAGAACAGTCATCTGGTATAAATTTTTAGACCTTACATCATGCACAAGAAAATAGCCTAGTATTTTAATTCTGCATTTATATCAGAACATTCATAATTGATTAAAAGAAACAGAAATGGTGGGGGAAAACAGCTTCAAAGTACTAACCTGAAATATAGACCCAAATTCAATCTCTTTTGTTTAAATGTTTTGAAAAAATTCAGCACATCAAGACAAACATAAAGTGAAACACTGGAGCTTCTCCTTCTCACCTCAGCACCCCAACTCCTTGGGTCACCCACCATTAATTCCATCTGAGAGGCAGACAAACCTACAATTTGTCACACTGATTAACTCTTATCTAAGATTTTATAACACAGGGTCCTGAACTGCTTAATTGTTTTAGTTCACTCTAACAACCCCTACATTTTTCTTCAAAATAAAGAGACTGAAGTTAACACAGATGACAATGTTTCCTCTCACACAAGTTTTAGTGGCATTTTTGTTGGGAACATGCTTTCAGATGGAGAGTCATTGTGTTAAGGGACAATCTTTACACACTATCCTAATAATGTGAAGAGGCTGAAAATGCTGAATAGTGTATCACAAATACTACAAGGACATCCATGGTAACATGCACCTTTGGGTGTGAAATGTGAATGCATGTTTGAAGGGTGGTAAAATATTGTCCTTTATCAGGGTTAGCACAACAAATCAGCAGAAAGATCGTAAGAACAACCTAGTCATTTATACTCTGCAAAAATTACCTATTTGCTGCAATCCTGATCTTCTTAGCCTGCTAACTTGGCCAACACTAGAGGCTGGCAAGTGCTTCCCTCTTCCTTTCCTCCTTCTGCAAATATAAATTTTCCCTTTCAGAAAATCCCCTAGTGCCTCTCAGGAATCATGACTGAGAAGGCAAAGATCTAAAGCACTTCCCACTAGGAGGAGTATTTTGTGTTTTCTGAGTAAGATGAATATTTTAAAAGGGCTTAAGATAGGGAGAGGAAAGAGTTCTCAATGTCCTTATGAATGTGAAAGAAGAAGAAAATGGGAGGAGGTAACCCAGATGCTATGAAACCTTTAGACTCTGCCTGGAACAATGCTGATATATCAGCAGTAATTTCACTGCCACCCTACAGAACAACTAAGACATGACCTTAGTCTTACCATCACCCTCAAGTCATCAACCTGTGTTATCCTGATTTCTTAAGCAGCTTGAAGACATCATGCATTGGATTCTTGTTATTGTTGATTTATTGCAACATTCATAAAATTTCCCAGTAGTGTTTTTATGCTGAGGTGCTTTTAAGAGAGATTCATCCCCTCTGTGGAAGTCACAATTCCAACACTTGCTCCTTTAAAGTAACAAGGAATTATCAGTACAATCCTATAGAGTCTCCTGCAACCTGGGAGAAAAAAAAAAAAAGTAGAAGACAAAAGTTCTTTTTTGAACCTTGTTCCCAAACTTTGGGCATCACACCTCTCAACTCTGGCACTCCTGAGAGTAGTATAAGGACTAAAGTATAAATTCTACTCTCAGCTTAACTGGAATTAACTGCATGAATAATGACTAGTAAAAACAGTAATTTTTCAATTACTACCTCGAGTATGCCTTGGCATAAAGCTTTAATGAATTTGGAAGACTATTAAACACCCAGATACCTTTTCCTCCAACAAAGCAGAGGCAGCAGGAATCACGGACCTACCCAGCTGGGTGTTCAGTACCACCCATCATCACCATCACCCCAGGCACAGATAGAGGCTGGTGAGGCAGAGGCCCATTTTATACAGTGGGAGTATTCAGTGATTGTATCAGCAAACCTCTAAGCTGCTCCTGCCAGCACGTGCAGATAACAATTTTTACCAACTCTGTCAGGTTGGTAGATCTGTATTAATTTCCATCAGGCTGCAAAAAGCACCCCGACTCCCCCCTCTACACCCTGAAGGTATAGCAATGCTTTGAAGGAATGACTGGCTAAATAAAGTTGACAAATCTCTCTAAATTTCTGTAATGCCTTCTTTTAAAAACAGTTGGAGTTCTTCTGTTGAAAAATCTTTCCAAGAGGTTTCTGCCTGAAGCAGAAAAAACACTCTGGAATTTTTTTGTCTGAATGACTGAAGGCTGGCCAGAAGTAAACACAGGTGAAAATATGATGTTAGAACATGGGAGGTGTGCTTAAGGGTGCTCCTAATTCCTCTATCAACCACATTTTATATCTAACACTGTGTAATGCAGTAATGTTAAGACATCAAAACTGCTTAAAACCCTAATGGCCTGCCCTTTCTGTTGTTGTTCCTTCAGTATTTTAAACAGGGGGATTATTGCAGTTGTAGCTATATAAAGTATGAAACGTCCAGATTCTGTGTTGAAAATACCTCTTTTGGGATCTGAGGCGAGGAAGGGACCACCTGGTTCAGCCAGGTGCTACAAGCAGCCAAGCACTGCAGACATCTCGTGACATAATCCATCAGTCCACATCATGACTCACAAAACACTTCATGAGATCTGAATGAAACCTGCAGCCTTTAGAAGGGGACCAAGGCCAGAGACACAAAGTGTACGAGAGAGCAAGAGAGGCTGATGACCTCAAAGAAGTCCCATCACAATACAAGATTTTCTGTACTAAAGGACACAGCTCTACTGCCAGTCCCCATCATCCATGAGCAAAGATAGACAAAAAATTAACCTGCTAACTCTTAAAAAGGAATTTTGAAACAAATTCTATACAACTCACATCATAAATCATGCAAGTCCTTTGTCAACCAACCATATCCCTCTGGGTTCCTAAATCAGTGCACCTTACACCACCCCTGGGCATAATAGAGTCACATCCAAAAGATGACACTGAGCAAGATCCCCTCTGGGTATAACCCTCTCCACTGTGCACATGGAGAGGCTGAAAGACTAAGCTCCTGATTTAGGCACCTCAGTAGGTTGCTTCCTGAGGTAAAATAATTCTGAGTATCTCTTCTTCCTGAGCAATAAAAAAAGGAGAAAGAAACAAAGAGGAAAAAACTGGTTTTAGTAATAAAAATGTAATTTAAGAGGTTGATATCCTGTTAAAAACTTAGAGTTATAATGAATTCCAGGATTCATTCAAGCACTCCATTCTTAAAAAACACTATAATGAAAGGCTTACATATGAAATTTAGTAGTAATAACTTTGGGGTCAAATCCATAGTGATTTGTTTGACAAAGCTTTCACTGACGACACTTAAATGTGATTTCAGTGGGTGTTCTGCCTGAGAAAGGGCTTCGAGACTGGCCCACGCTCTGTATATTTAAGTCACCTCAGCCCCAGCATTATACAGTGCCAACTAGACACAAACCCCAGCATTATTTAAACCATTTGCACACCAGAGTCTCCAATTGCAGGGTGCAAGAGCCAGCAGGAAGCATTGATCATTCCTTTAGCAGCAAACAAAAATGCAATCTTTTTAACTTGGTTTTCTTATGATATCATTTACTTTCTATAATAGCAGCTGCTTTTTTTGAAATGTGGATTTGCACAGTATTCAATTTGCCAGTTTCCACATATAGATGTAAATTTACTGAAATAGCTGTTCACAAAATCCAAACCCCAAGGGTGGAGTCCTAAAAATAAATATATGTAGTTTAAGTTCTTTTATATCCATACATGATAAGAAATCTGGTACTATTCTGGTGAGCCATAAAAGGGGAAGAATGATAAAACCACAAACAGGAAAACAGAAAATAAAAATCCGTATGTTTTGCTCTACCCTTTCAAAATTGCATGGGTACTTCAATGCAACCATTTGGCTAAATGTTTCAAATGTTGGTTTTTCAAAGTATTCAGCCATATAAACTACCCTTTTGTTTCTGTTGGCTTCAAATGTTACTAGGCTCATGAATTCTTCCTTACATCTTATTATTTGAAAAAATACAGCCAACACTGCCTTTATGGAGAAAGAAAAACCTGAGTATCATTTTCCAGTTAACTCTTCTGGATCTGCATGAAAGTAAAATCAGCAACAGCAATTTTAAGTCAGGCTTTCTAACCATTGCACCTAATCACTACCTTCTAAAGCATTTTATTTCCCAGTCTGTACCATAGAAAAATCTCTGCAATCACAACACAGACTAAGGTCACAAGAGGGGCAGAGCACATGCTAAAAAACTTATAACAGTCTAGGTACCCAAAAACCAAGGAGCAGCACTAAGTGAGACTTACTGCCCTACTGGATGCCACAACCCCAGAAATATTTCAAATAGAAAGCAGTCCTTTAATTTGAAGAACTTACACTAAGCCAGACTTGATATCCCACTCTTCAGAAGCAAGTATTTCAGTGAATGCAACCATCAATGGCATATTATCGTAAAAGGAAATTTGATAATTGTAGCCTTCTTAATCTTTCAAGTATTCAGTCTTCTGTCAGGCTTCTGTAATCGAGGATATCAATGACTAAACAAGCAATTTGTCTCCACTTCCATATTTCCACTTATTCCATCTCATACTCAAATCACCAGAGGTCAATGACTTCACAGCCAACAGCTGATAGTCACTATCCTTTCAACAAGTCCATTAAAAAACTGTTTCAAACCCCAGCCGCTTTATCTTTAGCAGGGACAAAGAAAAAACAAAACTGAGGTCTACCCCATTAAATACCACATGTACACAATTTGCAGGTCTTTCCCTTCATTTTCCAGGACCTTCCCTCCTGTTGTGTTCTTCAGGACCAGAGAAACCAGCCAGGATAACTCCAGATGACTCCAAACAGAAACATATTTTCCCTTGCAAGCATCTAAGTTTCTCCACCCGAGCTGAGGAATGAACTCCACAACACAGCAGCGAAAATGTGCACACTGCTATTTTTCTCAAGAAGCGCTGCCCATCCCAACAATTCCTGGATGAAAAAACAGTATTCAAACAACAAAATCATAAGCTTATGAGTTGAATCTTTAGTCAGAGAAACAAGATTTCTTCCAGCTTTAAGGAATGTGACAATAACAGCACATCTAACCCCTCTTGATATGTGGCAGGCAATTCTCCATATAAGGTGAAAAATGTGCTAGTGTAGCTCATGCAACACTGCTAATTCCCTCCCTGTTCTCAATATTCAAGAACATAAATGAACATAAATCAATTTTGCAAGTAAACCTTTTGCTTACTTGCAGCTATAAACCATCTAGACACTGCTCGGCACATAAAGAATTTTGAACTTAACTGTTTAATTCCTTTCAAACACTTGGTATTCGTATCACAGCAGTGCATAAATTAATGTAAATGTGAGAGGTCCCACCCCCATTTGATTCCTAAATTCCCTTTATACTCCACCATTCCCCAGCCGACCTGTGCCTTCCAGCCCCTGACTAATCCCGTCGCTGATGGCAGGCCAGGTGAGCAGCCAGGGGAGGGCCAGGAGGGGATGAGGGCTGGGTGAAGCCTCGCACAACCACCACTCACACTCCTCCTGCCAGCCCCTGGGCTGATGTGCAGTGGAAGCACCAGGATATTGGCACAGGACTGCTGCTACCACTGCTGAGGGCTTTTATCTCAGCTGTGATTGCCCCATCATCTCTGCGTAATAGCAACAGAAACATTAGCAGCATGTACCTAGTTGTGCACTACAAGAAGCTTGCAGGCATTACTCATTAAGAGACTGATGAAAAGACTTCCATTGATTTTTATGAGCTCTGAACCAGAATGCAAGCCCAGGGGAAAGCTACTTTATAGGATCTCTTCCCCTCAAAGCAAGTTAGAATATCTGCAAAAGATGTATCAGTCCTGGCAGTGAAATTCACTTTGTTTTGTAGTTAGTCCCATATCCCAGCCCCTCCCACACCCCCCTTCGCTGTTTTTTACATATTATTAGTTATTTCAATGGTCTGATAAACTGCACAATGAAACTTCTGGATGGTTTTTTTTACTAAGGAATGATGTACCAATGACCAAAAGGGCACAAAAGACAGGAGATTCAGAACAAGTCCTCAGAGGTCTTTTAAAAACCACTTGAAACTGACAGGATTACCAGGGGACAGAAAATATCCTAAAATCTCAATGACAATGGTGAGAGGGGGGAAAAATGATTAATATAATTAAGTTATTTTAAAAAATCCCAACAAAACTCTCAAAGTTCATCAACTGCTCTGGAGAAGTTGTACTCTAGAAGTCAGTGACTTGTATGAGAGGCACACAGGGGAAGTTTTCGCACACACTGCACATACACGTATCAAATGTGGGTGGGAACAGTGGGGAAACAATCTTTAACAAGAAGACATGGGAAAGTTTGATTATTTTAGCCACAGAAATTTCAGAAAAATCAGATGATAGCTTCAGCTTGCCAGTCTTCCTAGTTTGTCCATATTCAACCATCTTGTGATAACCTTGAGGCAAGAAAATGCAACATGATGTGCTAAGAAGGCATGATAGACCAATTAATTGCTATCAAAAATGTAGGCTTCTATTAGTCAGAGATTCTTGTTTTTGCTTTGCTCACTTTTCTTGCACATCATCATTCATTGCACTACCATGTAAAGTAGAATAGCCCATGAAATACTATGAGTCAGCAAATTATCATAATGATATGCGTCCGAATTTAGAACATGAATTACACTGTTTGCTGTGTTCTGTAAGAGAAAAAAAAAAAAACAAAAACCAGGAGAATTAACTCTAAAGGTTATTTAATCCTTACAGAATAGTTCTTTTAAGCATGTTTACAGTCATTCACATCTAAGACTCTCATTTCTTGAAACCTTATCTTATCTAAATTCCATATGGAAGATTTTAGTGGTATATAAAGTTGCACACAAATTAACCACACTCCAATTCATTCATATAAAATAAAACTGTAAATTTAATAGTGATGAAACTAGAGCTGTCAAATTCTATCTGAACTACTAACAAGAAGTTCAGACCTTTTTGTACAAATTTAGTTTTAAAGGACCTATTATACAGCCTTAATTCAGAGGATAACTCTGACGTGGCTTAGTATAAACATGCTTCTAGTTGCTTCGCTTTTTATTCAAGCAATGCAAAAGGGAATGTCTATTATCCATGTGATAGCAAAGACCTCACATGGCTAAACCATGAACCTGGAGCTTTTCAGGGTTTAGGGCTTAAAGCTTCAGAGATTATAGCTCCTGATCCAAAGCCCCAATCACAAAGCATGGCAGGAACCACGATAAGATACAGTGGAGAGAACATTAGTGTATCTTTACAGACATGGCTTCTCCAAAAACTTCCCATGAACTTTTGAAGACAGCATTTAATCATTCCTATCTTTTCTCTGCAAAACTTTACATATATATATATACAGAAAAGTGTATATATATATCAATAATATATACATAATAATATGTGTATATATATATCAATAATACATACAAGAATAAATAAAATAATACATATACTTATTATAAAATGAATTAATTAATAATGAATGAAAAAATTTAAACCAATAATGAAAAATTATGAATAATCTCTGTAGCATAATACTAAGTGAAATATGCATGTATTACTAAGTGAAAGACTAAGTGAATTATAGCTTCAGTTTCTACAAACAACATCTACTACAACAATTCTACAAAGAAATTCATAAGGATAAAAGCAAAAAGCCAATAGCAAAACATAAAAGTTCCCCATGAAAAGTCTTTGTCTGAGGAAGATAACTGCACAATAAGAACCTCCTATCTCAAGAGGATATACAGAATACAAGTGAACATAAAATTAACATCAAGCTCTCATCCTGAGATCCAAAATCAGTTGACTCCATATAGCTGCTTGAAGTATTTACCAAACAAGTTTTATCTGGGAGAATGTCCTCCCTATAACACACAAATCCCTGAAATGCAAAGTACTGCAAGAAATTAAAAAAAGAGAAGTCATCATGTGGGCCAGAGAAAATAAAGCACAGTTCCAAACTGAAGTAAACTGTTATAAAAGAAACAAAACATTTAAATGGGCTTATTGGTCAAGCACAACTCAGACACTGGAAAAATCTTGTATTATGATTTTGTGGTGGGGAAAAAGTGTAGTAAATGCAAGGATTTCAAATAATCTGGACACTTTTTTTGATGATTTAGCCCCATTTGTTACACTTCATAGCTGGAAACCTGGAAGTCCTAATTTCTACACTAGTTTTATACAAGTAAGAAGTAGCCACTGATTAAGAATCAGTCTGAATTCAGGGAACAAATATATCCCCTCCTTTATGTCTGGGACTTAACATTCAGAAAGTGCAAGAGAACAAATGTAATTGACTAAAGTCAAACTTGAAAGCGGCAATAAAACCCCACCCTTTTCACCTGTTCCTAGCTCTGAACACAAAGTCATTTACAATACAGGGTTTAGTGAATGATCTGTCTGTATTGGCCTTGGGTGACACCCTCTCCTATAGACCTAATTGTGCACCTGGACATCTTGCAGGACACGTTCTCTAATAAAAATGTTGGCTCAGAGATTTAACAGTGACAATTCATCACAGATATTTTCATCCTTAGAAATATACCAGCAAAAACTAAACTGTTTTACGGTACCTCCATGTATCATTCCAGGAAATATTTCACAATAATAACATTGCTAATGGCCAAATATTGAAGCCAATCTTGATCCTGCCAGTGAAGAGTTGCCTCCCAGCAATGCATATTCTCATCTCCTGCCTAGCCTAAATCTAAACTCCAGGGACAGGGTGCCCATCCCTTCCCCAAAGAAAAGTTCTATTATTTATGAGGCCTGACTGTAAAGATGATTTTTTAATTCAGATTACACTTCCTACTAAGCTTACTACTTTCAATTTTTACCATCCATAATCCCTCATAGTGTCTTAAGTAACAGCCCCTTATACAAAAGAGTTACAGCTTTCAGGAGTGATGATCAGCATAGCTCTCTCCCCACGCCCACTAAGCTAACTCATATTCACATCTTACTTTACACCACTTGAACCAGCCTGCAGTATGCAATCATTTGTTACTCTTGTTACAAACGCTGCCCAAAATAAACACAATGTCCTAAAACACCACAAATCTTTAGACTGCTGTGAAGTGCCTGATGGTTTACATGCACTGTATTCCCTTCTACTGCTGCAATGCCCAGACCTGAAGGTAAAAACCCTCATGGAGCCCTACAACAACTGCAGCACCCAGCAGTGTTACACCCTCCCCAGTTTCTGTAATTCAATTTCTGGTGGTCGGTCTATGTTTCCATAAACCACTAGCTTGCTGTGCAAGAATGTTCCATGTCTCTGCAATCACTACTACCAGACCTCTGCCTGGTTCCATCCTCTCCTTGCCTCAGTTATTCTCTACTTCAGCAGCATGCCACAAATTCAGCTTCATCTCTTTGACACTTAGATCATCCTGAAGGATTTGCAGACCATCTTGAACCGCTTGCAAGTATCAATCGTTTTCCTTATACCTCTCCAGAACAATCTTGTGCTACTTTAAAAGAACACACTGGAGACTATCAGGCCCAACTCCTTTGCCAACAGGGAGGGAAACCAGCACTGGGTGCTGGGGTCAGGCACAGAGACTCTGCTGAAGCCTCATCTGACGCCACAAAATTAATAAAATCTTTTCCATTCCCAGTGGCAACGGGCAAAATACAAGGCAGCAAAAAAGATCTGTGGCTTTATAATATGCTACTCAAAATATCTGCTGATGGTCATAAGACAGAAAGAATATACCAAAAAAACTGTATGATGTAGTCAGTTGGCAAATGGGGAAAATCACACACAAAATGAAACGCATTCAGCACTGTAAAAGCAGGGCTGTGGGAAATTGCTGGTTCTCCGTATAAGGATCCAATATTTTTTCAATTTGCCAGCATAGCATAAAGCACATTAAAAAAAATCTTAAAATGAAATTCTAAATGTTAACCATGAAGAACACTTTTTACAATATTTCTCAAGAATGTTCATTTTGTACAACCATGAGTCCTGACTTTATAATTTGCAGCCAGTCTCAATGAAAAATAACTGTTTTTTAACTTCTCCATATAAAATGTCAACCACCTTTTTAATTGAGAGCTAGAAAAGCATAATTGAAAATTACTAACCTCAAGCACTCATTAGTGACAAATTCAAACCCCAGCTGAACACAGCCCTAATAGGATTAAGGAGACACTCAGGATGATGTATGTAGACCTGGTGTGCAAGAAAATCTGAAGAAAAATCTCTTTCAATCCATAGAGCAAGGATCGGATAGAGCTCTGGGAGGAGCGGTGATTTCGGTACCAGATGGGCACACGCACTTTTCCTGGTGCCTCCCTCCCTCTGTTGTTGGAGCTACAGATGCTTCCCACAGGCACCCTCAGCACTGCAGGCTGGAGATATCACTGCTGGGCTCAAGCTGCAACGTCATCCCAGCTGCCACAGGAAAAAAAGCAGGGAAAGGCTGGCCATGCACCTCATGACAAGGCACTTCCAAGAGCACAGCCACCCTCTGCCTATTTTAATGGCTCTTTGTCACTTCACCCACCACACAAAGCTCTTCAACAAGTGAGCTGTTTGGTCCATCAGGTCTAGCAAAAAAAAAAAAAATCACACATACAGGTAGGCAGTCCTCAGGCTGAATTTCAGGGTCTCAAGGTCCTTCTGTAAGCTTCAAAATCATTGAGCATGTGATTTCCTACTGATCACATGCCACTGGCTGCACATCTAAGGAAGCTCAGGAAGGTAAATGATTTTTTCCCAAGTCAATTTTAAATTGGCTTCCTAAATTGTCTCCAGATCCTTTCCAGACAGCAGAATGGAAATAATTAGAGGTGGTTGGAAAACGGAATTTTTGTCCTGTGGGGAAAGTCTGATAGTCCTGTACTTATTTTTACGCTAACACAAGCCAAAGTGTAAAAGCCTTAAAATAATAAGTAGAGCAAAATACTGTAAGGTATTCTGAAGCAGCATCCTGCATGCACTTTGACTTATTTTGTTGCTAGAGAACAGCCCATTCCTCACATGGCCACACCAAGAGCCCACATAAACGCTCAATTTTTAGCGTGATATCCTTTCTACTCCCCAAGACCACAGGGCAGTAACTAGCACTGTTGACACAAGCTCTCCACACATCTCATCCTACTCCTTTTGCTGTATGGGCTAGACAGGAACACAGTGGGAAGTGCAGTACATCACTGCTCCCTTGTTCATCTTCTGAAAACAAATTTAAATTACAGGTTTTGGAGGTTTGGGTAAGAAGGTCCCCCCATTTTAAAACAAACCTTTGTCAGTCTGAAGTGATTTATTCTAATTTTTTCTGATGTGTATTGTGGAGCCAATAGTTTCCCACTACCCAGATGCAAACTGAGAGTACTCACAGAGCTGGGAGCTGAGATACCATGGGGAAATACACAAAGAAGTGATCTCTAAAAGTTGTACACAAACTGTGAACCAGAGTAAAAGGGAGATTCAGTCTCAACACCTCTCGTGGACAGGAACCCAACTTCCCTCCTATTCTCCGTGTACAGCACTATGCCTTACACTGCCTAACCAGAGATACACTGGCACACCAAGGACCTAGGTAACTACCTCAAGTAAAACTCTTTTCTTCTGACACCGTGGAGATTGCTGCTTTATGCAAATCATGGTCAAGCAAGTCATCCAAGTAGAATGCCTCATGGGAAAACCTTAAATGCCATCACTCTGTTAGGGTTCTTCTCTGCAGCTGTTAAACTGACAGAGCCATGGAAATCCTGAGTACATGTGAATTCTGCATCACTTAATTCTTGGCTTCAAGTGCCTTTGACTAGTACTCCTAATGAGGATGACACCTCTGTCTGTAACTTGCTCTAAGTTACCATTCCCTCAATGCAACTTTCCATTGTACAGCTAAGGAGATCTTGGCATCTCTTCCTCTCCAGGTCATCTGGCAAGTGTTCTGACAGGAACCTGCAGCATGCTGTCCAAGCCCAGCTGAAGCAGACAGGGCCTGAAGCACAAAATGGCTAGACATGAACACCAGAAAAAATGCTTATTCTGTTGTATCTATCTTTCTCCAAATGCTCTTTCCAAGCCAGACCAAGGTAGCAGGGGAAATAAAGGAGCCCTTCATTACACAAGGGAAGGGAATGATTGCATCATTTCAAAATTTTCCCCTCTGCTCACCCTCCCACATGGAAACGCTGCTTCCGATAAACTTTATACTGAAGACCGCAGAACCTACAAGTACAGGGCTCAAACAAGAAGGTTTGATGAAGAAACTGAAACAGTGCAGAAAAGCTTTTTTTTTTGTACTTTTGACTTAGCTGGCCACCATCTTGGGAACTGGCTGGAAAGTGGCCTAGCAGAAAAGAATCTGAGGGTGGTGGTCGACAGCAGCTGAACATGAGCCAGTGTGTCCCAAGCTAGCCAAGAAGTCCAATGGCATCCTGGCTTGGATCAGCAATGGGGTGGCCAGCAGGAGCAGGGCAGGGATTGTCCCCCTGTACTCAGAACCGGTGAGGCCACACCTTGAGTCCTGTGTTCAGTTTTCCCAATTTAAAATGAACATTGAGGTGCTGGATTGTGCCCAGAGAAGGGCAATGGATGTGGTGAAGGGTCTGGAGCACAAGTCCTACGAGGAGCACTTGAAGGAGCTGGGGGTGTTTAGTCTGGAGAAAAGGAGACCCAGGGGAGACTTTATTGTTCTGTACAACTGCCTGAAAGGGAGCTGTAGCCACGTGACATTTGGCCTCTTCTCCCAGGGAAATAGCAACAGGACAAGAGGACATAACCTCAAGCTGCACCAGAGGAGGTTAGGGCGGACACAAGGAACAATTTTTTCACTGAGAAGGAGGTTGAGCATTAGAATGGGCTGCCTAGGGAGGCAGTGGAGTCACTATCTCCAGGGGTGCTCAAGAAATGACTGGACAAGGCACTGAGTGCTACGGTCTTGACGAGGTGATACTCAGTCAAAGGCTGGACTCAATCTTGGAGGCCTTCTCCAACCTTAATGACTCTGTAATTGCTTCCTCCTCTTTCAATTTTTCTATACAGTGAGGCAAGCTTTGCAAAGTTAAAAAAAAATCATTACCATCGTTGCCAAACTCAAAGGCAGTCAAAGAGAGGCAAGATACTAAATCATGCCAGTTTCCTTTCATCAAAGACACAGATCCACGGGATATATCCATAGGTTATAACACCAGCAGGTTCAAACTTGTTCTGAGCAGACACAAGAAATCCCTGCCCACACTTGGAGATAAGCAAAAGTCTTTTGAACACTTAGCATGGCTCTGGGCCAAGCTAATAAACTGCTGAGCTGCAGGGACATCTCTGTGCCATTGCCTCAGGCCCGGCACAGCTGGCAATGCTCACAGTGCTTCGTGCTGGCACAAACCACAAGCAGAGCTCCTTCCTGGCTGCCTTCACCACAGCATGGAGAGGGAAATGCCACCACACTCACAGCTTTGTCTTCAAGCCTTGACTTCAATACCCATTCATACCCATTTATCTGCATTATCCATCCAAAAAAAAAACATTTTAGGCCAGTTTTTGACTCAAGTGTCAATATTTTGACATGGACATAACGTTTTTCACCTGAAGGTGATGAAAAGTGTTGCAATGAGAGTCTAACTAAACCAACACTCTTGGCTTTTGCTTTGAATTACACTGTTTTATAACAGCTTTTTCTGTTGAAAATTAGGAATTTACACATTTGCACAAGGCTTCTTAAACAAAAACAGCATTTTTATTTAAGTGTTTCTTTGGAAGGCTTCCTCAACCCTCCAAAGAGCACATCTTACTGGGTTGGGTCGGGGAGCAGGAAAGGGAATGATGAGACTCACACGTTGCTTACAGTGGGTAGAGCTGCCAGGCTTCTATCCAGCTTTAAGATGTACAGCCTTTGAAAGCCCTTATGTCTGGTCTTTGACTCAAAAATGACATCTCTACAGACAGAGGGGTATGGGGTTGTAAAACCAAAGCATATTTTCTTAACACGGCTCCAGAAATACCCTCTGCTAAACGTGTAACAGATGCATGTTCCTCATTAAAAAAGTGTTGCTATACATTATGTCTTGGCTGTAGACAGATTCTGGCAGAGATTGATACACTGTGGACATATAATTCATGTGTCTAGTATGTGAACTCTGGACCCTGCTTAACCTGCTGAGGTCCTGCTGTGGATCTCGGGCCATGGAGATGGGAGCAAAGGGAGAGAGCAGACAGACATGGAAGACCAGTGTGTAGCTGAGAAAACAACAAAGCTATTGGACATACTTTTCTCAATGCCATCCCCAGGCACCCAGCTTTCATTCCCATTTGTATAATGAACTGGAAAAACAGCACCAATTCCCACTACCTTTCCTTGAGAGGAAAAAGAAATCATCACTTTATGGTGACCATTTTCTTCCTTGAGTAATCTCTGGCCTTTAGTTGAAATTTAACTTTTGGGTTTTGGAAAGGTAAGTCCTAATGATGAATTACAATATGTTTTTTTGGCTGATTGGTGCTTAAAACCTGCCCATGCTAATCATAACTTCATAATCCACAGGGAGACCCTTAGTTTTATTCCTTGCCTGGTATTCAGACTTCCATTTAATTACTGGTTACTTAGATTTATAGGCAGATTTGCTAAAAACAGTGACTCTGTGTGCAGACAATAACCTTTTGATGGGTATGGTAGTAAAACTGAAATTCCTGTGTAAACAGGACCAAATTTTAAAAGTAGCTGGTGTAGCTCTCTAATGAAATTGGCAGCACTGTGTGGGTACTTTGTCTTGGAGAATGCTAAATGGTGCATAGCCAGCATTTGCTCCATAAACTGTCAAACAAGAGAACCGCAACTGTTCGGTGATTTGTTTTTCTAATGTAGTTCTCTACTATGGGAAATGTCTTTTCCATGACCAAATGTAGAAGCTGTCAGGATCCAAAAGAAATACAGGGCAGAAAGATGATGTCTAGAAGGTATCTCCCAACAGAGAAAAAAGGAGAAAGAAAACATATCTCAAAGACCCAGTTTCGGGAGCACTATGAAAAAGCAAAACACTGTGGAAAAAATTATTTCAAGGATGGTATAATTAATTGTTGGGCTTTAATTACAGTACTATAACACTCAAATTTTTCTCTCCTTCATTAGGTAGCACCAATGACAATATTGTAGCATATCTCCACAGGAAGATTAAACAACAATGTATACATCTGGTATCTTTCTTCTCAGGGCCTTCTGCTAATTTACAAAATAAAACAGACTTCATCACCTTAGGAAGGCAGAAAGCCCCCCTTGCATTACTGAAGAAACAAACACTGCAAGTGATACCTGAGCTCTGTGCCTCAGCAATGAAGCTGTACATGAGAACTGATTCCAAGTTTCCTATTTTGTTCTATATTCCTCTCAGCACTTCATTAATGTTTTAGGTTCATGTCAGGCAACAAAAGCAACATCATTTTGTTCATAAAAATAAAGGGTAATTAAACAGGTAAAAGTCTTCCCCACTGATGAAAGGACATCCCCAAATTAGAATTTTAAAAATAATCAATATGGACCAACTATTTCAGACAGCTGCTGTGCTGAAGTCTCTCTCTCAATAATGAACAAAGCAGCACAGCTCTCTTTTCCTACTTCTGTTTTGACCAGAGGAAAAAAAAAAAGAAAAAAAGACAGAGATTTCATCATCTAAATTCAAACCTCATCTGATCTGGTCCTCAGGAAGACATGCAGCATTTAAATATATGCAATGGCTATTAAGGGATTGATTCTGGAGAAATAATCAGATATACAATATTTTTACTGAGGTTCAAACGTCCGCAATACCCAGTAAAATAATCAAGGCTACTCTGAGCAGACTGCAAGACTCCTCTGTGCATGTAGATACCTTCCCAGTGGTGCAATTGTAGCTGTTAATTAGGCCTTGCCAATATCTGCTTCACACTTGCAAGCAGCTGATGTCACAGTTACCTGCCCACTACCCCTGCCCACTGCTGCCAGGCCAGGAACCAGGCGTTCATAACAAGAGCAATGGGAGGACAGGACTACTGCAAGAAATTTGAGAACTATCAGCAATAATATGCCAACTACAACAAATCTGCTCTACAAGAAGGGTGTCAACACACATCAGTAGCCTACATAGCGATTGTCAAGAATCAAAGCTCACATTGTTTTATGTCCCTGAAATGTCAACTCAATTGCAAATTTAAAAACAATAGTTTTATCACTTTGCCAGTCATAAGACAAATCCCAATAATCTTAGTTGTGCTGACCTTGACCAGGCTCAAGATAAGTAAGTCACAAACGCAGAGAAAAGCAGAAGCCCACAGAGCAATTACAAAAAATAAAAATCACAGCCATGGTATGACACACTAAAGACCTCTTCAAACCCTACTACCCATTGCAACCTATACTAAACTTAGGGAATATTTCTAGATTAAGCTGCCTACTAGCAGCATCTCCTTTTCTCCAAAGTCTAATGCATTACTGGCATTTTATCAACAGATAAACCTTATGGGTGGCAGAGTATTGTGAGTGCCTCACAGATATTTCCCTTTACTTTTGTTCACTATTAGATTGTGATACAATTTAAAAATTGTCCCCTAATTTGGAACTACATGAATCCAACCCACTTAGTTAAGGCAAAGACTTTTTACTTTCAGTAACCAAATCAATGCTACCACTAAATAAAAAATACAAAGGGAAGGGAAAAAGATTCATAACAAGACCATGATCACAAAAACATCAGCATGAGTAATTATATTATTGTAAAAAAACACTTTACAATTATTTGTGATAACTTTGCTTTTCAGGTGCTATTTGTGCTTTGTGACAATGAAAAAGCACAATAGCACTTAGCACCATTTAACTTTTTTCCATTCAGGAAGCATTTTATAGATACAGCATGCCAAATGGGGACCACAGTTACACAGGTAAATAGCTACACCATAATCACTATTTGTCAGTGAAAATTAATCTCAAAAAAAGCAGCCCCATACCTCTTCCACCATCAGTTTCTGGCTTTAGCTAGTTACTCATCTGAAAACTTAAACATCTTTAAGCAAATATTTTCCCCTGCAGATCTGATATAGTGATATATATACAAAGTATTTCAGTTCAAATAAAACATTCCTGATGGTTTAAAACCACAGAAAAAAAGTAAATTATTTTAACAGTTTCTTTTTTTTCAAACAAGATGCCTTGCAGTCAGTTGGTAAAGCCTGAAAGCTGATAATTGTTTAACAAGCTTTGTATTCCAAACAAAAGTATCTTGGTGGTTCAAGTTTCTCTTCTTTCCACTGTCATATTTACAATGATCATGCAAGTTAATTACAGAGAGTTAACTCTGCCAAGTATCTCATACTAAAATAGCGATATAATTCTATCAGAAATCACAAAAAAACCCACTCATTATTGGTACCACTACCATGTTTAAGTGTGATCTCTCTGCATCTATGGGCACACACCTATGGACAATCAAGATCAAATTTGTACCATCTGACCTAAAGGAACACTCTGCAGTGGGAACATGGCTACCAATATCAGTTCCAGATCCTGGACTCAGTCTCTCTGCAGTAGTCTAGTTTCTTGAACTAGAAAGAGAATGAATGTCCTATTTTTTATAGAGCTGCATTAAATGTTTCCTTCTAAAAGCTATTTTAATAACCTTGTGGTGCTTCACAAAGGAAACTAATTCAGTATACGGTTAACACAAATAAACATGCCTTCTGCCTCTGAAGAGATGTAGGTTTTTTAAGAGCATTTTCAAGTGACTAATATCAAAATAAATCAGCAATTTAAACTTTACAGCATCAATTGAAGATGACATTTTGGCATGTAAGTACACAAACTGTTCACAGTGTCCCTGCAGAAGCCATCTATAACTCAGAAGATGCACAGAGCCTTTCAAATGATGGCAATGGAATTTACATGATTTAATTAGAATAATATGCTCTAGTCCTTGGCCACTCTCTCGCTATAAAGTCGGAATTTCCTCTGGGCAGGCACTGGACACAAACAAAGCCGCGACTGCTCGTCCCAGCCCCAAAAAAATGTAGTCTTACTTCCCAGTCCTGTGAGACACCAGGATGGTCTGCTACCTTCTTTTGTCAAGTTTCCCTTCTTCACTCAGTCTAAAGCCATCCTAACAATACACGGAAAACAGAAGCAGTTGTTACTATGACAGGTTAAAATACTAGTAAGAGCTACTGAAAAGCATGCACATTTGTGCTATCTTCTGATTTACTTTTCGAATCAAAACCAACAGTTCATGTCTTCTGCCAAGGCAGTTTTTCTAATTTAATTGAGAGACTTGAAAATCTGAATCATTCTTTTTCTGGGGAAGGCATGGAAGAAAAAGACAGACTACTACCAACCCAAATTTATCTCAAAACCTATACTTTGTAATTATTGGGTTCTCTAAAATTGGATACCAATTTTTTTTTTAAATTACAGTAGAAAACTGTTTTTACAACCTTTCCTCTTGAGTGCTTAAATATTGAGAATAGCAAAGTTGAATTTAACTTACTACACTTCCAAAAAGCAGTAAGGAACTAAAATCAGGCAGGAAGACCAGTTTTTCTGCTTTTGATTTTTATTAATGATTCAGAGAAATTCTTTTTTTTACCTATATGAGAAAGTTGCTGACTTCAGTGAGCAATAAACTTCCCGCAACTGACTTCAGTGGAACCCCAATTAATATCCTCAAAGAGAACATTTGTCTGCTCTTTCCTTACTGGAGATAAGAGGTTCCCTTCTAAATTGCATCCTAGAGACATTTGACTAAAACTTTTTTCCTCCAGGCAAAAAGTAAACATCTATAAATATTTTATACCAACACTGCAAAGTAAAAAAACAGACTAAGCACTATTGATGTGCACCTTTTTTTCTTTTTTTCATCACATTTATAAGAAACAGGCAGTGATGCACGCCACAAGGCTGGGATGTAATCAGACACAGTAAGGCCCTGTCTAGACAGGCAAAAGTTATTACAATCAGTTAGCGTGGTTGAAGAACTCCATTAAGATGCAGGCCAGCAAGAAAGAAACCACATTAGCAAATGACACAGCACAACCAGGCACCCAGGCAGCCAAGGGGCCTCCTGGCATGTTCAAAATCGAGCCTCTCTTCGAGTCATTGGCAAGCTGGCATGTCGCAGTGCTGGCTGTTTGTCAGCATCGAGTCGGACAGACTACGGACGGACGGACGGGCGGTGGGTGAGCGCGCAGCCCCACCGCGCTCGGAGCCGCCACAGCACCACGCAGGGATAAGGAGCTCACGGGTGAGCAGCGACGAGCTGTGTCTGACTCTGGCCCCACAGCAAGGCACCAAGTGCCCACAGCAGAAAAGGCAATTTACTCACGAGATGGTCACATGCTGCGGGTGTTTTTCTCACCCTTCATTCCTTGGAATGATGGCGCTGTTGCTTGTGGAGAAACACACTTGTGTGACATTTGGGACACAGGCACACAACGCTAGGAATAAGAAACGCTACACTAGAGAAGAAAGAAAACCCAAACTAAACAAACCAAGAAAGAAACAAAAAGTTAAAAATTAAGTGATAAGGATTACATGCAAAGCAAAGCAAACTTGCTTCCTTTGCCGTCATCTTCCCCCTTGATCAAAACTTTCAAGGCTTCTCAATGACACCTATTTGCTTTGCAAATGGGGTATCACAGCATACTTGATACAATGCCAAATGTGATTAAAAAAACCATGCACAACCTATTTATTACTCTTACTGGATAACTCTTTTTCAAATAATTTGATTTAAAATAAAGAAAAAATAAACAATTCTAAAGAGAGAAAGAATGCAGTGAGATCACCTAGGAAATTGTTGTCTCAACATCTATAGACGTTAGAAACACTTCTAAATTTAGACACCCCAGCATTTAACATGGTCCAGAAAAAAGAGAAACAAAGCCAGAAAAGTGCTCATATTTTAATTACTATCAACAGTAAACCCTATTTTCAAATGCGCCATCCCAAGCTTTGGAACTGCTATTAAAGTCCTCACAAACTATTTGCTGAAGAGCAGCAAGCATATATTTCTCTGGTTGCACAATATGGCATATACACATTTGGGATGGGAGAGGAAGTTATAAACTATGTACAATCCACCAGGGAAAATTTTTCTTCTTTGAATCAAGAACAGGCTTCATAATAAATTCCTTTACTATTGTATTATATAATCTCATTGGTAGCATTTGTCCAGACTTTTCCAGTGCATTACTTTATGTCTCTGCAATTTACTTTGCAGAAAGGGAAAAAGATCCCACAGAGCATTTAAGAGTATATACAGAAACTGTTGAAAGTTTTCCCATCCACTATCATTATACTATTGCAATCCTTGAATTTTCAGAAGCAATCACTTCACTTTGGCACCAGCAGAATCTCACCTTTGGCTCTTAGTGGTATGCAACACTATTAAAACATGAAGGTGTTCCACAGCAGCATGAAGGATCCTTATCAGTGTGCCCAGGCACTATCAAAGGCACGGTCAGAGTAAAATTGTCACTGCAAATGTGAATAGACAGCACGTGGAGCTCACCTGCGCAGTCAGTGGGCAGGGCACCCACATGACCCCTGCAGATATCCTGCTGGAGGCAATTCAGTAAGGCCTACAGCAGTGCTTGATGGTAACATCATTAACTGAGCATGGAAGAGCTCAGATCTGGCTAACAAATGCAGGTTTTGGAAGAACATCTGCTATTAAAAATAAATAAAAATGTGTCTTTCAACCAAGCCTTGGTCAGCTCCTTGATGAGCTGTACTGTACTTCCAACAGGAAGAATGTCCAAATCCCACAAATCAATACCATATAGTCCTGGAGGCAAATATATCATATAATGGTTTGAGTTGGAAGATATCTTAAAGATCATCTACTTCAATCCCATGACCATGGGAGGCAAAGTGGACTGCCTCTCTTCTGTAGATAAAACCTGACAACTAATTAACACTTGCAGCAATTCATTACTTCCAGACACTCAGGATACCTTCAGTAGGGATTGAACATGAGGCCGTGAGGGATGCCCAGGTCCTGAGCACCACATAAATACTTTCTCCCAGCTCCTCAAGGGACTGCAATAATGGGAATGAAGAAGTAACTGCAGCATCAACTCAACATCTAAAGATGAACATCTAAGCAGCTAAAACTACGCTGCCCCACAAAGGGGGGGTCTCACAGCATCCTCCATCTCTGGCCATCAATTGCCACCTCCTGCCTTCAGAGGACGCTATTGCAAGTGTTGAAACAGGACAGCAGTCAGCGAGCTGATGGTTTTTTTTCCAAATTACGATCACTAATTTTCAGCCTGATCAGTAAACTGATCCAACAGAGATCAGCAGAGCCAGTATAAGCAACACGTGGGGATGATGTGACTAGAAACAGAAAGAACAGATTCCCCATCTTCTGCTGCAAGCAAAGACTCTGCTTACACTGGGATTCAGTTTCTACTTTTCCATCAGCCCCAGGATTGAGAAACACACTCATTTTATTTCATCTGGCTGATTAGCACCCATTCCTGTCACAAGCCCATGTGATAATCACTTACTAATACAAGTGTCATGACTGACTGTAAAACATCTGGCTCACCATAAGTGCTAGACAGACAGTGCAGAGAGCAGCAAAATCCAGTAAGTGCTTACAAACTCACACACTCTTTATAAAACCCTGCATGTTTTGCTGTCTACCTACAGTGTTTATTGTTGTCCAAAGCAACAATTATGCAAACACTTGGGCACTTGCTTAATTCTTCTGTTACAAACTACTCCATTACACTTAATGGATTAATTAGCAAAGGCTTATTTTTACCAGAAGAGTGAAGGCTCCCAAGGCTACATGCAGAGTCACGGGACAGGCTCCCAGGGGGAGGTAGGGAGGGGGAAAGGCACCTGGGAGCACCTACAATCACATTGCAGCTCCACAAGCAGTTTTGGCAGCAATATCAAGTTCTGCCAGCTAAATTAAAGCTGCCCTACCTTCTCCACTCCCTCTTTCCCCCTCTCTTACCCCCTAATGAACCAAATCATGGAACTGACCAAGACTAAAATTACATCTGTTTTTTGCTCAGTGCTTAGATCCAGATCACCACAGGACAGCATAAGTGTTCATGCTGCTATGAATGGGGAAAAGCCAGAGCCGCCAGGGCAACTCCATGTTGCAGCAGTTTAAACCACCCAAAGCACAATCATAGACCAACTTTGTAGTTTCAGCCCTGCTACAGTTACCTGACACTGAAATTAGAGCGATAAGGGTGGTCTCCCCCCTTCCTCCCTCCATCTCCCTTCCCTCTCCCCACAGCACTGGGGCTCAACATCTCTCCCAGACATTTCTCTGGGAAGGCAAAGCCGCAAAGAAATCCCCCCCAAAAAACCCTTGGGATGGATTAGGTTTCTGCTACACTGGCTCCTGGAACCGGCTTTCCACAGGGTCGGATGAACTGGCATAAAGGAGGGTGTGCACTGGGTCCACAGCAGAGCACCCACAGCAAGATGTCTATGTTTTTCCCAAGTGCAGAGAGCAAGCCTGGCCAGGACCAACCGCTGCCTCCCACAGGGAACAGCCACAGAAGTCAACCCATTTGCAGGATTGAAAGTCTCACTCACGCCAAAAACATAGAAGCACATTATTGTAAGTTTAGTTAGATAAAAAAAGGTCATACAAAGTACTGGTTTCCTTTCACATTCTTTGCATATACAAAGATCCCAACGGTTCCAGGAGGATTTTCCTGTATAGCCTTACTGAAAGCTGATTAAAGAAAATGACCATTAATCCCACCAGTAACTTAAAACAAAACGTTAAATTGATTTCAGTGGGAGTTCTGGCCGTGTACAAAACCCAGCATGATACCCTCAGATTCATACACATTGCTCTCTTGGGAAATGACAAGAACTCTGCAAACATGAAAAGGTGAAATTTACTCCACGTTATTAGAACTCGGTACAAAAATCGCTGAACGAT
>VYXF01012752.1:74192-100518 GCA_013397295.1 Polioptila caerulea
TTCATGCTGCTATGAATGGGGAAAAGCCAGAGCCGCCAGGGCAACTCCATGTTGCAGCAGTTTAAACCACCCAAAGCACAATCATAGACCAACTTTGTAGTTTCAGCCCTGCTACAGTTACCTGACACTGAAATTAGAGCGATAAGGGTGGTCTCCCCCCTTCCTCCCTCCATCTCCCTTCCCTCTCCCCACGGCACTGGGGCTCAACATCTCTCCCAGACACTTCTCTGGGAAGGCAAAGCCGCAAAGAAATCCCCCCAAAAAACCCTTGGGATGGATTAGGTTTCTGCTACACTGGCTCCTGGAACCGGCTTTCCACAGGGTCAGATGAACTGGCATAAAGGAGGGTGTGCACTGGGTCCACAGCAGAGCACCCAGAGCAAGATGTCTATGTTTTTCCCAAGTGCAGAGAGCAAGCCTGGCCAGGACCAACCGCTGCCTCCCACAGGGAACAGCCACAGAAGTCAACCCATTTGCAGGATTGAAAGTCTCACTCACGCCAAAAACATAGAAGCACATTATTGTAAGTTTAGTTAGATAAAAAAAGGTCATACAAAGTACTGGTTTCCTTTCACATTCTTTGCATATACAAAGATCCCAACGGTTCCAGGAGGATTTTCCTGTATAGCCTTACTGAAAGCTGATTAAAGAAAATGACCATTAATCCCACCAGTAACTTAAAACAAAACGTTAAATTGATTTCAGTGGGAGTTCTGGCCGTGTACAAAACCCAGCATGATACCCTCAGATTCATACACATTGCTCTCTTGGGAAATGACAAGAACTCTGCAAACATGAAAAGGTGAAATTTACTCCACGTTATTAGAACTCGGTACAAAAATCGCTGAACGATACGCACCAGGCTTAAAACTATTTCCATAAACCTCGACCTTTTGAAATTGTCATTGTTCACGCCAATGTTTCCCTTTTCACCCCTTACTTTGAAAGCTCAACCCTCGCGATCATCTTTAAACCAAGATCCGTGTCGGCAAACCTTTTTCTTTTGCTAAAATCCCGACGGGCTTTCTGAAGCTGCGGCGCCGCGGGAGCGGGGTTCCCCTGCGAGCACTCCCCGAAGTGCGGGACACAGCACGGGCATGTGGCAGCTGCCGGACGCCCTGCAGGGGCTCCGGAGGAGCCCGGCTATCCCGTCGAGAGCCGCTGGGGCGGGTATCACGCCCGGAGCCGGAGACCCCCGCGCCCGCAGCCCCGCTCCCCCGGGCGCTGCATGGGGCGCGGACCCGAGCGCGGCCGCGGCTCTTTGTTCGGCGGCGCCAGCGGCCGGAGCGGCCGCGCCCCCGGAGCCGGGCGGGACACGGCTCAGCCCGGGGCCGGGGCTGCAGGCTGCACGGGCGGAGGGAGCCCGCGGAGCCGGGCGNCCCGCGGCCGCGCAGCCGCCCGCTCCCGGCCGCAGGAACGCGCAGCGGAGGACAAGGTCTCACCACAGACAGACACTTGGCAGCGCCTGCCGGGGCTGTCAGCCCCCCGCCCGACATCCCCTTACCTGTCCGCGGGTGCGGAGCAGCCCCGAGGACTTTGTCTCCGCGGCGTGCCCGGCTGCCAGCGGACAAGTTTCTGCCCCTACTTCGCTCGTCGCAGCCACAGCGACGCTTTCCCCTCCCTCCCGCTTGCTCGCTCACTCGCTCGCTCCCTCCGTCTGTCCGTGCCTCCGTCCGTCCGTCCGTCCGTCCGTCCATCCGCCCGCCCCTCTCTCCCTCCCTCCAGTAGGGGCGGAGGCGGCGGTCCGGAGCGCCCGACCCCGCCCCGCGGTTCCCTGGGCTGGGCCGGTACCGGGGCTACCCGCGAGTCGTGTGCGAGCGGCGGAGGCTGCCGGGCTGGGGGACGTGCCCGCCCAGGGCAGGGCTGGGCTGGGCGAGCGCACCTGTATCCGCTGGCCCCTGCACGGGCAAGCGAAGGGTGCGGGATCCAGGCGTTGCCAGCCCATCCTCCTCCGTTCGGCTGAGCAAGCCCTCCTTGTTTTAGTCTTCGTTTATTTACAAACTTACTGCGAGTTACCTAGCCGGTTAATGCAACAGCAGGAGAAATAAAACCCAGGAGGAACGTAGCACCTCTTAGGTTTTTCCATGCACAAGTATTTAATGGAAGAGAAGCCACCTGGGAGAGCCCTTCTAAGAGGGGTTACACAGCGAAACAAACTCCAAAGGGAACGGCCCCAGCGGCACAGTTGCCATTCTTGCAAGCACTTAGGAAAGCTGGGACAGGCCCCTGTCTCTGCGCAGGGATGTGAGAGCAGAGAGGGGCAGGCACACCGCCTGCAATTGTCTGCTGCCTCTGAATCGCCTGGCGTGTTTGTTACCACTATTGCACTGTGCAAGCACAGCTCTGATGTATGTTACATAATTAACCTTTGTTATGTTGGTAACCCTGTCATTCTCTCCTCAGGACAGTTGTGAATATGAGGAGGAGGGCTTGATGTTGGGTTAGTCAGTTGCTGTTCCCCTGACAATTTTTATTTTGGTTTCTCTCCAGGAAAACTCGACCAAAAAAGTTCTTTGCCATAGACAGCAGTGTGGTGAACATTGTGGTAGTCCTTCGTTCCTCATCTAGTCTGTGCTACAGCCAGCCCTTAAAGTCTTGTCTCTTCCCTGGTAGGCTACACCCTGTCTTCAGAGAGGCCCAGTGCATCAGAATAGCAAACTGGGTGGAAGGGAATCTCTACAGGAGGCTGAACTGGGAAGCAGAGGACATGTGGTCATGGTAGGCTCAGCTGTTTAGACAAAACATGATGTATACACTATCCACTATAATACACTCCAATGAAAAACCAGCACATTATGTTAGAGTTTTCTGCTGGCTTCCTGCCTGCAACATTTTTTCTGTAATGTAGTGAGAGATGGAGTCATCAGCATCATAGTCTGTCAGGACAGAAGAGACTCTTCTGGCCAACAAGTGCCTTTCTATCAGAGAACACTACCTGTCCATCACTGCACACCTACGTGTACTGTCAGTGAGGAATACTGACAGCACTCCTGCCCCACAGCCTGGCTTAGACAATTGTGATTATGACATTTCAATGAAGAAATCTATCTTGTGACTATGAACTCTTTCAATATGAAACACTAAATACTAGTAAGATTAAAATGAGTGGCAACTCCCACAAATATGGTTGCTCCTACTGATCTTGCAGAGAGCATTTAAGCTAGATGTAGTGTCTAGAGAACTAGGAATATACCTGGTTGTAATTACTGATTGAAGGAAGCAGAGGAACGTTGCAGAACAATTATATTATAAGCATTTTTTATTGTGTTAGGGAAAAAAGAGGTATCAGGTCAAGTATGAGTCAAATATCAGGTTTCTTCACTGTGCTTAATGCAATCACTCAGAAATAAGTAGACTTTCCTCACAGGGAGGAAAGAGACTGCTGAAGTTTATGCAGGGATCCATCTGTACCATGTTCTATTTTAACCAATGTCTCCATGGATAGGGGGCTCTGTTGCATGATTAGTATATTTACTTTGGGGCTGGGTTGTTTATCCTGTTCCATATCACCTTCTTCCCCCCCGTTGACTGCTTTTCTCCTTTACACAACTGCAACTAGAATATTGCTTTGCCTTCATGCAATACCCCTCAATAAAGACTCTAAGGACAGACTATCAGCTGGTGACCATGGTGTTGGCTCTATGCACCAAGCAGGAGATGGAGCAGAACAAATCCATGGAGAGCTGTTGGAAATAATCAGTGGCAGTATTGCTAATATGGCTCATGAAAAACTCATACAGAAAGTCATATGGAAGCTCTTAAAAAGTATTTGTTCTTCAACAGCTTGCTCTCAAACTTTCAGGATTGTGCCAGGACTATGTTCCCAATTTATTTTTCACAGGCCCGAGAGCTAACTACTTACTTTTAAAAAGAAATAGAAGCTTGAATTGTCTCATATTCAAATAACTTCTGGAACCAGGAATTCAAAAACAGGCAGAATATCATTAAAAATGCTCATATCTGTGGCATTGGTAGCACAGCAGAAGTGGTGAGGGAGGCATTATTGCCCCTCTCAGCCATACACCTTTGTTTTGCTGTAATGGATTATGTTTATAGTAAATTCATACTAGTGGTAAATCCAGTTTGTAATGTACTCCAGAGATTAAAATCTTTACATTTGCAAAGTGCTGAACGAGTTGCCTATCAAAAAAGACACAAGAAAATGTCATACCAGAAACTATCATCTGCTGTCATGAATATTTAAAGCTAGTGTCACTGTCATATGCTACATACTGTAAATTTACTCTTAAGGCCACCATTAAAATTCCTAAAAACATCACAAAATAGTATGTCCCTTGCAGATTTGCATATTACAATGCTTTGCGGTCTCAGGTCCAACCTTTACCCCATGACTCAGTCAAGCAAAACATCTATTGAAGTAAATGGGAATTTGGCAGGAAAAAAAGATGGAGGTGGGCCAAAATCAAAACAGGGATGGAAACATTCTGGTCTTTTACGGCAGTTAAATTCCTTATGTAGGCCCAAAGTTTGCTGTTCAGAGCTTAATTCTCCCTTGAGATTACCGGAGGACTTCTGGTGGGCCTTCAGCCGGCGTGTCTACCTCACTAAGCAGGCTTTAGTGAACACCATCTGTGGTTGTTCCTCATGCACACCAGGTTCCCAAGGCACACAATAAAGTGTTACTTGTGTAAGAATATTAAGTTCCCCCTCTTGCCTGTATTCCTTGGCTTTCCCTCTCAAGGAAGTGTTATATTAGAAGTTTCTTCGATCCTAACCACTTTGATCCTCCTGCCTTTGGTTTGCTGTGGAGCAGTGTGTCTGACTGACTCAGTGCTTGCATGGATTTCCTCTCTGTGGTCGGTGTTCCTGTCTGTCCTCCAAGTGTCTCTCTCTCTCCCTTTTAAGTAGTGAAATCCTTTATCTGTCCCTTCCTGACCTCCCTGCATGTATGGCTTCTGGGCATCTGCTTTACTTTTGTTCTCTGCTCTCCGGCAGCCGTCCGTGTTCCATCCGGCTGCAGCAGCTGCGCATCGCTGGGTCTGCCTCTGCCTGTCACCCTGACTGCTCCTGGGACCCCACAACGCCAGAGCAAGCAGTGCAGACTATGGAGCTGCTTGTTCCCTAAATTTCAGCTCATAAAAACATGGTGTTCTGCCAGTCAGGAGCCTGGGACCCCCAGATATTTGGAATCCTTCTGGACCCTTCTGTTCTCATCAGAAGGCACACACAGACAATTTCTATCTCTGTTATTGAAAAATTTTATACATGATGCAAGCCATCAGGTGGCAAATTCTCTACATCCTCTGCAAATGCACTTTCTTTCAACATATTTAATGAAACACAGTTTCTAAGAGTGTTTGTAATTAAGACAGAACACATTTTCACTGAGGGTAAATTAGTAAAGGTAAATTAAGGAATATGAAAACATTTCTCTTCAATTCTCTGCAAGCACACACATGCACAACACACACAAACACACGTAGGGGAAAATGCCCATATCTGATACATCACCAAAACAGTTTTGGCTTCTGTGCCCCCTCTACTGGCTGGCCCCTTTACGTATCTGTATTAACAAACATATTTCAAAAAGTTACACTGAAATTATTGATGATGCTGGTGCATCAAAAAAAATTGCCACACTAATAAAAGTATTGCAAAGAATTCGTTTCCTTGCCAATCCTGCAGAATGGTAATTCATAATTATTTATTCCCAATAAATATTCACACTCAATTTCAAAATGTTAAGATAAGAGATGTTGAAAGCTGACAGAGCCATACAAAAACTCCTAAAGATAAGAGCATCTTTAAAACATAGATGTGTGAGGATAGGAGATTGTATTAGTTTTCTTTGTAATTTCTAACATTTTGATGTAGAAACCTCCTCCTTTTGTATTTTTCCCCATCAAAAATAAATTATGTAAACTTATTCATTACTCTGTATGCTATATACATCCAAATATACACATATGTGTATTCACACATATACACATATGTATATTCAAAGATAAATGATTAAAAAATCCATAGAGATAAAATTAAATATTTGATATAGGCAAAAGCATGTACAGAGTGAAACATATGAAGGCATAAAAAACTTAGATAAAGGTTCCACTAGTGCCATGCTCAGTGTCTTAAGACCTGTACTAAAACCAGCATGAGTTTTACTGACATCACTGAGACTTGGGCTTCTCCAGGCAGAAGATTTGAACAGGAAGGCAAAGCCATTCAAAGCATGTCCAAAGCCCTGCAGATTCACTAGTTCCAGTGTAGGTGTGGAAAAGAACTAGAGATGACCTAACTGCGGGGCTGAGAGGGCTGGAGCGTAACATCTGCAGATCTTCTAAGAGCTTGAGCTGGGACATGTGAGAGAAAAAAAAGTATTGTCCCATTCAACAAGTAGTTTTCTTTGACTACTGAAAGAGAAGGTGTGTATTTTTCAAATAGATGAAGTACAGTTTAATTCAAGATGTTGCATGTCAAGAGTGAAAGGTATCTTTCTTGAAAAATGTATATATAAATGGAGGTAGCTGTTCTGCAACCTTATAATTTTAAAAATAGCAGAAAAACTAAAAGGAAAATAGAAAGTTGATGGATGGCCTTGAAGGGAAAATGAGCGACCTCTCTAAACCCCTCTCGTTCATACCCCCATGTGAGACTTACTGCAGACAAGGCCCATGGCCATGGCATTATTCTCAGAAAATACTTTCCATATGACTAGGTACCCGGGACCATATCACTGCAAGATAAAGCCACTTCTTTGTGTTGATAGTGCAACTGAAAGCAATGATGCTGTTTAAAATAAGCAATACACGGGCTAATTCTGCTGAACTTGATTGAAGTCTCTTGCAGTTCTTGCAAGCACAACCCCTCCTCCCCTGCACTCACCCTGCAGCACACATGGCTCAGCTCATCACCAGACTGGCATTATTTCAGAAACCCTTGCTGTTAATTCATGCAAACAATACAAGAACAAAAAAAAATTTTTTTCCTGTCCTCCAGCCACTGCAGCAGCCAGGGCAGTCAGGGAGCAGCGCACTGCAGGCGTGTGTGGAGTCTCTCAGAGAACCCCCCTGCACGACACCTCCAAGTCCATGTGTCCTCCCCCGGGCAGGAGAGGCTGGCCAAGCCTGTCAGGTCCTTCTCTCCTCAAAACCCCATCACCCGCACAGAAAATGCCCTGGCCAAAGTGTTCAACAAACCAGCACTCTGCGGCCAATCTGGGATGCCAGCATTTTTCTGGCATAACAAATCCCCCTCAGAAGCCCTTGTCTGAAGCCTGTAAAGCCCAGTGCAGTTTTATGATAAATTTTCATGTTTGTCTCAAGCCCAAAGAGGAACATCATTTCAAAAACGACTGTTATGTGACTGCATTCTCTGGTGAGGACTGCTTGCCCTGTTTGGAAATGGCAGCCTCTGGAAAACACAAAATCATTCCTAATTTCACCATTCCCAAAGGGTCTTCTTAAAAGCTCCCTGTGTGCAAAGCTTGGCCCTTTAGCTCATTCAAAATGCTAATTTCACTTCAAGACACTAATTTCACTTTAGGATACCAAAACCTTGAGTTTAAGCACATTCTTGTAACATTGGAGAGATGACTGGTGAGAGTCCATATCAAAGCCTTTCTCAAGCTTTTATCATGTTTGGACATTATTATTTTTCAAGTCAGAAGTGGCAGTACCACCAGGAGGGCTGACCCAACCCCCTCTTTCCTAACCAGCTGGTGCTGATACCATCACTGGTACAAAAGATACCACAGTCACATCATATCTTATCTTCCAGGGAAGGGTGTTTACAGACTCTTCACTTGCCTTATTGCATTAGCACATGCCAGCCTGCAAGACAGCTCCTGAAAGTGACTGTGCTTTTCATCACTTCATTTAGGTGTCAGCATCTAGTTTCTGTGCTCATTCTGGTCTTTTCCTCTTCTCCTTCCATTTATTCCTGTTGTTACATTGCCAATGTATAAATCCAGTTCTCCTGGAAATTATTAGCCCCTTATTGCTAGGAAAAAGAAAAGACTAGTCTCTGCCTTCTCCCTTGCTACCAGCAGACATGACTGCAAATAGAATGAAGGGGCAGATTTATTATACTGAAATGTAATTTTTTTACACATTAACTTTATAAAACAAAACTGTGTTTAAAGGAACTTTATAAAGATGCTTTCTTCCTTAAAATTTCACATCTGTATTTATCTGTAAAGAAAGCATATAAGCAATGTTATATGAGTAATGTTCTAGATAATTGTCCTTTGAGTCTTCAATATTGCCAAAGCATTTTAAAAATATTACTTAAAAATGGATATTCAACGCATGCTTGAATGTATCTTTCTTCATATAGACATGGCTTTGTAAACTGACTAGAACAAGGTCTCACTTCTTCATACAATCAACACTAACTGGCCAAGATTTTTGGCATGAACTTTGAGGAACAGTATTATAGCATTATCACTCATTTCCATGGTTTTCACTCCCTGTTCCTGTCTGTCCCAGCATTCACAGTCAGGCAGCTGTGACTTGGTTTTTACATTAATTCATTGCTGCCTCAAACAAAAAAAAGGGTGTGTCCTAATTAGCTTCCAGATTTTAATAAGCCAAAGCGTGTCCCTACCTGTTGTCCTGAACCAAGACGTCATCTGCAGTCCGGCCCTAAACTTCCAACACACAGAGAGTTTCTTTGAAGGCCTCTTAATCTAAGCAGTAACTGTCTCTAAACCTTATTAGCATGTGAAATGCAAAAAGCAGGAAAAGTGTTGAATAAACTTTGACCGCTTATATATGCAAAGTAGAAGGCTGTGTGCATCTCAAAACCTGATGGTTGCTTGGAAAAGTTTTTAAAAAACCCAACCAACCAAAACACCCTGGCCAGATACAGACACAGGTTGAGAGATGCAAGACTGCACATACTAGAGGAGTTCTAGATATGCCACGTGTCCTAGCCTAACCTACTGTACACAACTGAACTTCTTTCTGGAACAGGAAAATTGTGCTCTTGCTCTTTTCTATGTACCTTAGCGTTTGGACTCATTTGCCCAGTGGTGACTTATTTCTTCTGTTTGCCAGCAGTTGCTCCAGAAGATGCTTGAGCAGAGAAAAGGGTCAGCGTTATGTGCCTGTGAGCAGGATGATAACCTATTACATAATAAGCCTGTGCCATTGAATCCCAGACCACATGTTTTTGCAGCAGGCAGATTTTTCACAATTGAATCCTGATGAGGAACAAAGCCTTTAAAAAGGTGGTGCTAGTCTGTGCAGCTGCTTTGCAGACAATCATGGAGCACAGCAATAATGGTCTAGTTGTTACTGATGACTCTGGTGAGCCATCAGTCACAACCAGGTGATCCAGAACTAAGACAGACATCCAATTTTCCGGGTCTTCCATTTTGGACTCACACTATAATTGTCATTTTAGTCCTTCTGTGGGCTGGCAAAAGGCAGACTGGATAGTTTGTTTGTTCCCCTTCCTTCGTAGGGATTTTTAGGGGTTTTCATCACCATGAAATCTGAGTACCTATTTCCTCAACTTTCAGAGGAAGAGAGGGACATATGTATAAATCTGGTATAAAGGTGGATGAACTCCTCGTCAGCACAAGGAGCTCCTAGAGGAAGGGCCTGATGGGAGACAAGGACTGACAGTGGGTTCAGAGAAGAGCATTTGGTAGGAAGCTAGGGGCAAGCTGGAAGCCATAGGCAATGCTGTAATTAAAGCACCTCCTGAGCAGCAGTGGTGGATCACACTCACAACCACAAATGTAGGTCCTGTCAGCATGGAAGAGATGACACTTCATGGCACTGACCACTTGTATTAGGTGACCCGTGAGCCTTTTTACTCACTAGTCTCTGCATGAAGGGGGTAGTTTTTCTTGGAAAGGCTCACAACCCTCAATTGACAGCTAATTTTACCTTCAGTGTCTGGGCCAGGAGGAGGAGTTGGTGTGGGAGCAGTCCCCAGGAGTGTAGGAGGGAAGGTGCTGCTAGGTCATCCGACACAGGCCTTGGGTAGGCAATTGCCTTTTATCTTCCTTTTATGTTCACTGAGCTTAATTTATCAGGTTTTTGTCTCCTCTACTGTTCTAATCATTCATTACTTCATTCTTCTGTCAATTGGAAACCTTAAATAACAAGGTTATTCATTATCAGTATTTATCTCTTCTTGACTGTGATGTATTCTAGATTAAATTTCCTTTCTGGTCTTTTCCTTCTCACATATTCACAGACAACAAATATATTGCCCCTCAGAGAGATGTATTTTAAGGAATTTTCTTTGTGAGAGGTGGATTTTTCTCCACTTTCTGGAAAGATCAGCATTGCCAGGAAGGCACAGTTTGCTTGTCTTCCTGAGGTGGTAGGAATGAGCAGTGCTACAACGCCTGTGACATTCCAGTTGGGGCAGCCCAAGGCTGAGCGAGCTTCCCAGGCTCCTTTGAGGGCTTGTCTGTGAGCAGGCAGGTCACTGCTGCTCTGCTCCACCCAGGGCTCAGTGAGCACCAGTACGCCCAGGGGGACACTGGATAAGTACAATGCCTGGCCAGAGAGAGGAGTCTGGACAGCGTGAATGAGAGGAGGACTTGACCTCCTTTTTGCTCCTTCTTGGGAGCAGGGAGGAAGAATGGACTGTGGTTAAGACGAAGATGAGTAAAAAAATTTCTAGGGATTTAGCAGGACTGGATTGTGCTGGTGTTTCCCATGGGCTAGGGCTGATCAGAACATATTCTTTGTCTTTCTCTTACCCACAAGTCAGTTGAGCATGTTAATTTGAGATTGAGGCATTTGAAGTCAGCATTAATTAGAGCACAGCATCATATCCCCTGGACTGCATGGAAGCTGATGTGACAACAGACCTAAGTCTTATCTCTTGGCACTAACCCTCTTTGGTGCTATTATATTATGGTACAGAATAACAGTGTACCCATAGCAACAACAGCATAACCCTCCGATCTGTTAACCACAAAGCACAACCAAGAATCATTTTTTAAACATTTCTAACTTGCTCTCACTCTGGTTCCTAAGGAAACAAGGCTAACGTGAACTGATATCTATCTACCCATCCATCAGTTTTCCTCATCATCTCTGCTGCTACTTGCAACACCTTTTGACCTTTTTAACCAATTTCAAACAAATGTAGTGAAAGATAATTAAAAACTGCCCACATTTAGTGTAAAACTCTTAAGGAGACGGAGAAGTGGCCACATTAATGCTTCTAGTAATGGAAAGGCAGTCATCACCTATTTCTTTCGTTTGCTCTGAAGAGATTTAGGAGAAGCAGTTGGCCAGTTAGCAGTAATGTAGGTGGCTGCCTACACAGCCATTTCTGCATGGCTTCTGAAAAAGCCACAAAACACTCTTTTTTGCTCAGTTGCTGGGATAAGTAAAGGTAGAATACCTGCAAAGGGACTGGAGTTAGTGGAGAATTAGCCCAAGAAAGCTGTTAATGATACGAGGATATGGACACAACGGGGACACAAAATGAGCTGGTCATACTGTTTCTGGAGACGGAGTTGAATACAGGAAAATATGATGCAAATTTATAGGGCAGATAGAGCAGAGATCCAGAAAATAACCCCCTAGAACAGATAATCTCTCTCCTCCACCTGCCTCAGATTCCTTCCTTTGCAGAATTCCACAAAAAAACTCCTATCTGTGTACCATGGCTTCATCACAACTGGTAGGAACTACAGTTGTAGAAAAAACACTGTAAGGATTTGACTGCATATTTAATTTTCCATCTTATATGTGCTTTGGAAGCTCTTGAAATGCATCAGCCCTAAATATTATATGTTGGCAGGAGTTCAAAACCCAGGAGCAGTTTAAGCCCTTTGGGTTTTTTGCCTTTTCTTCTCCCACTCTCTCAGACTCATGTAGTGAAAATAAACTATCTGTCAAATGAGTACATGCTACTTACTTTGCTATTAAAGTTCTGTTCAGTTCTCAAGATGCTTGTTAATTATTACATGCTCATATAAATATATAAATATTAATATATGTATATAAATATTAGAGATAGGTAGGTTATTGGTTGAGGTTTTTTTCAAGAGCCCCCATCTACGTGGCTCTGAATGGTTTCAGGAGGAGAGAACTGGTTTGTACACATTTTCCACTCTTGAGTGAGGTTTGGTTTGACAGGAGACAGCTTGAAGCAAAGACTGAAACACCAAGTGTGTCAGCACCGGCCTCCTCAAGGGTACAGTCTCTGCATTAAGAAAGCGAAGGCTGATGAATTTTGTCTCCAGAACACACCAGCCACAGCCTCTGAGATTGTATGGAGATATAATATGAACAGGAAGAGAAGTAGGAAACAAGCACACAACACCCCTACCTATTTCTGGGAGCCTTTGCTTCTCATTGGAGGAGGGGACTTAGTGCTATTTGAGGGAATTTTAAAAGCAATGGAGTGTAATTGTGCCTCCCGTGCTTTCATTTTATAGGTGTGCATATATCTAGGGGGAACAGTCCCTGGAGATAGGCAGCCTGTTAATGTTGCATATAGAAGATCTAATGCTTTATACACAGGACACAAGCAGCCTGAAGCATATTTTGTTATCAGATCCCTTTGCAAACATTGAATAACCAGTTGTCACAACAAGCTGCAGGGGAATACAATCAACCTATGACTGGGATTTTTCCAAGCCTCAAGTAGATGGTGTTGCTAAGTGTTATCTAAGGTCCAGACTACCTAGAAGTAAAGACCTCCAAGATTTGTGTGCAATTTGTGATCACATAGTAGATTTCTGAAAAGGAGTTTTGCCATGTAAGTAACAGGAAAGGTCCTTCCCAAACGTATTGTTTACCCCCATAACTGAGAGAAAAAAAATCATATGATTGGACAGAGATGGATACAACACAGAAATGGTGTGATGAGAAACTGATATCTAGCATTGTTTACTTTCTAGGGTTGGAAACAGTTCCTTGCTTTGTCCAAGCAATATGCTGTAAAGCCCACGAGATGGATGAAAAAGCCCCTGACTTTAATGAAAAGCTAATAAAAAAATTTCTTTGCTGAGTCTGGAATTTTTTTCTGTTGTTCTGGTATACATATGTTGGTTCAGTAGCATGATTATTAAACCCCATGAGTGTAGAACAATTAAAAACAAATAAGCTGTGGATTTCCAGTGAATTTCTTCATGGTGACAGAAAAATGTGCCGGTCTGTTTTTGTGGGTACCAGACACGTTTCTTATTCTCTCACCGTGTAAAATTGCATAAAGTGTCCAAAGCCATTTCACTTTTCATAGTTCTTGAAATAGCTTGAAAGAAAGGTCTAAGTCTCCCTTGCCTACTGAAGTTCCCCTATGCTGACTTGCATTATTGCTGCCCCTCCCTTGGCTTGAGATTCCTTAATACACAATCTGTCTTCAGCACAAGGAAATGCACAAATACCTTCGATGCAAAACGGGCAGAGTGTAAGTGTATGAAATACGTACATGTGAGCATGCAACTCTGCCGACCTTTGCTGAAGGTACTGATTTAATGCACTCTTTATGGTTATTCTGCAATAGCTTAATGGGCCATAAAACCAGTCCCACCCGCTAGGAAGCCTTCACAATTGTATTGCTGTCCAATACCCACTATCTAAAATTAACCAGAAAATAAACAGCATCATGTACAGATAGAGACTCCTTGACTAGCCAACTTCCTCTGCAATCAAAATATTTCCTTAGTTTTGTTTCTTTACACTCTGTTCCTTCTTCCTCTTTTGCATGTTTTGTTGTCTCTTCTGAAATGTCATGGCAGCAGACAGCCCACAAAAAATCAATGCCTTCTCTTCAAGCACTCAGAAAACTTCTCTTGCCATGATAATTAGTTTGAATAAGATGAGTAATCATAGGGAGCTCTGCCTAGAGCAGGAGCACTGTGAAAGAGCTGTATAGAAATGCAAGTGTAAGTGAAATGTGACTCACAGTCACACTTGGACTTTTTCTGCAAATGTGTCAACACAATGCCTTTTTTGTACATCAGTGATGGTGAACGTAGCTGCTCAAGTACAAGAAAAATCTAGCCTAAAGCCACATACATGCATCTTGTAAGGCTATACAGCACCATGGTTTGGTTTATTTACCTAATGTCTGCTTCCTTTGCTCTGAATAGACCCCAGGGTTCACGGAGTACAGAAATGATATCCTAAAAGTTACAGTGGACCTGAGGTCTCCGGCCATGGAAAGAAGAACTGGGATTCAGGAGCTGTGCTATGTCATGGCACAAGCTCTCTCTGGTTGTATCCACATAGCTAAGTTAAACAGCAACAGGAAACTCTCCACTGCAGTTGGTTGGTGGGGCTTGAGCTTGACTGTATTATGTCATTTGAGTCATGACCAGCACAATTTTGCCTCCCAAACTATCTCTGGGCACAAGTAGGATAGGCCAAGTACCACTCACCATAGGCATCCTGTTTATGGGAGCAGAAGAATTCTAAGACTATGACTGGCTTCAGTCCAGAGAGTGGTCCTGGGAATTAATTTACTAATATAGCTGTAGCCCATGTCCCCTGAATCAGTGAGTATATAGTAGATAAAGAGTTAAAAGATGATTGAGCACTGGAACAGGCTTCTCAGGGAAGTGGTCACAGCACCAGCCTGACAGAATTCAAGGAGCATTTTGACAATGCTCTCAGGTGGGACTCTTGGGGATGGTTCTGTGCAGGGCCAGGAATTGGACTCGATGATCCTTGTGTGCCCCTCACAATTCAGCTGATTCTGTGATTCTGTAGTGAGATTTATATAACTTACCTAGTTTACAGAGAATTTGAGACAATCTATTCAAGTGTTCTGGAATTTTCTATCAGGACTTAAATAGCAACTATTTGTCCTCAAATCGATTTCATACACGTATATTATAGAATATAGTATCTGTTCCTAAGTAAAAGCCTTAAAGGGAGTGACAGATGCTGCTGTTTAAGTAAGGTTTCTGTGAATGCTTATTTCCTGATAAAAATCCAGCCATTTCTAAGCAGGCATACTCAGTTACTTGCTTATCTTACATTTTAGTGAGGAGTTCTGTATTTTTTTTTTTTTTTTGTCCTACCATACAAGAACTGTGCTTAGCAAAGCCTACAGGTAATTTATAAACTCCAAGGGAAACATACTAAGTTACACATATCAGCACTTTCCAGCTCCCAGCAAAGCAAAAAGTAGGGTTTTTGGAAGCAGTGAATAGTAACTGAATTCTGAGGAGTGCCATTATCTAGAAAGATGGGAAGTGGAGAGGAAGGATGTTCTTGGATCACATGTTATGTTGCACCCAGGAAACTGCAGATAATAGTAGTGCTCCTGATACTTGTAAGGGCACTGCAACCCTGAGATAGGGAGGGCTAGGACAAAGCAGACGGAGCAAGGGGAAAACCATTGAATGAAGCAACCAGATATTACAGGGGTGGGTACTAAAGAAATACCAATTAAAAAATTATGCCAAAAAGCACCCTAGTCCCCTGTCAGCATATTTTTTATACAGCTGAGATCACTGTAGCAATTTATATTTTGTCTTTGTTTAATATGGCATCTGTCATTCCCCTTTTCTGCACGTGTTGCTCAGTTACTCTTGTAAAACTATCAGAGAAGACTGTATGGGTGAGCTGGAGCTCATTGCAGGTATTGAAAGGCTTTGAGCTCACATACCTTTGTACTTCAAAATAATTCAGTAAAAAGCTGGAGTATGGACACAGACTTCATTCTTGGAGAGGGGCAAAGGGAACATACATAATTTGTCTGATTTATTTGGATTAATGCTAGGCTTCACTCTTTTCCCTCCTTGCTTCAATTTGAGTTTACATCCAAACCATTCTGGATAGGAAGGTAGAACACTGAAAGATGAGCAAAGAAACTACATAAGGTGGGTGGGAAATGATCTCTCCTCCTCATTCTTCTAGCTCACTGGCTGCATGGGGCCAGCCTGGAGAAACTTAAGAAATCAGGACAAACTGTGGACAAGACATTCCTCATCCTTATGTGTTTTGGGGGACCCTAATGAAAAAACAACTGTGAGTAGCCTACAAGAGTCTTTGCTCTTACAAATTACCACATGGTGTCTGCTTTGCATTCTCTCTCTACCTCAGTCTGAGCAGCTGTTTCTTTACAGAGAAACCACAGAACGGATACTGCAGAAGCATCTCCTTTCAAATGCTTTGTGAAAAGCTTTTATCCAAGGCTGAAAGGTAAATGGACAAAGAGGTGAGGGGAGACATTGCCCTGAATTGCCACCAGCCAGTGGGAACATGCCATCGGTTCCTCTTGTAACATGTGCCTCCCTTAGAAAATTAAGAGACAAACCAGGACCTGCCACGACACAACTACTGCACAATACCTTGACTACGTCTCTCTGTTCCTTGCCCTGGAAATAACCATGCTTCAAAGTGCAGGGTCTGGCTCTACTTTTCATCGAGGCTGTACTTGGGAGCACTGCTATTAAAGCAGCAGGGCCTTGGAGCTGTATCTTCCATCCTCTGGAAGATGAACCTGCATCTTCATGCTGTCATGCTTGTTTTAGTCTGGTGGAGCTCATCAGTGCTCAGTAAAATTGCACCAGCGTTAAACTGGCATAATGGTGCAGAGAATCAGGCCTGCAGGGTGCAATTTGTTCTGACCTAATAGGATAAAACTATTTGTCTTCTACATACTCTCAAGTGATAGAGCTGATGAAATGTGTCAGAATAAAGCCCTGGAAAGTGAAGTCCTTTTTCTGTCCATTAATCAGGCACAGAATGGAGGGGAAAGCAAAAGGTTGACTAGCCAGGCTATGTGCTGTTCTCCCAATATGCCTGCATCAAGACCTGGGTGTGCCCTCTCCCATGTGACAGGGTAGTTTTGTTTCCTTGTCTATTTATTTCCTGGCATCTCCGTGGATATCCCCAGGGGGGACACCAAGCAATGTCAATGTCAGTTGTGATGCTGCCTTATTGTGTTCTGGAAATGTACCCTAGAAGTGGATGGGCAGCCCTCACCCCCCATAACAATTGGATAACCTACTTCCACTCCTTACTGACCTACATTCTCACACTGGTGACCTAGATATGGTCCTGCTAAGGCTCTGGGTCCTTCCACCATGAATGAGCTGCGATGTTATGTGTGTGCACATTTCGCCAGCGTGAATTTGGTGCTACAGAACATCCACTCAGAGAGAAAAATCACATGAGGAAGAGTAGCAATCAAATGAAGGAAAACATTATCTTTGCCACATCTTCTGTTTTTAGACAGGGATCATTTGCAGCAAGAGGAAGGACTAGGACGTAAACAGTAGTGATGGATTAACAAACGGTAGAGAAGAGTCAACAGAATGTGAGAAAACTGTTATGATTCTGCAGTTTAGTAATCCTTCACTGATACAAAGTCTTTACCAAGTATTATCATATCAAGTCTGAAGACCATTTGTTGTTCACAATTCGAGTTTTCAACAGCAGTAAATTATCAGGAAAAGCCTATACAGTGCAGTTTCACACCAGGTGTTCTGCTATTTTAGCCCAGTTATCTATTATCTGAAGCAATTATCTTCCTCTGTTATATATTGAATTGGTAAAAATTCTGCAGTTACTGGCATTCCTATTTCTAGGTGGCATGCATCCTCAGGAAGTGGAAATTGATGCCTGTCCATCAGTCTGGATTACTGGGACAGTCTGTTTGCTGCTACAGGATATGCAAGAAATTAGACCCATTCCCAGACACTGACCTTGCAGTGTTTGACATGAGAATAATGATCAATTCTGTACTCATTGTATCTTTATCAGGAGCAGATCTACACCAGGGTTCACAGTGTCAGAACCACACATTCAAACCAGGGTCTCCAAACTTGAAGTCTCATGGCAGGAGAAAAAATAGTTTCTAAGCCTCATGCATACTCATTTTTGTAGACTGTGAGAAACAGATGTCTACCCTCACCTTTCTATTTTCCAGGTTCTTGTTGTGAAGAAGCAGTTTTTGTAGCTCATGGTACATAAGGTACTGCTAAAGTACCATTATCTGGTGACCCTTGCTAGCAGGTGCCTGTATCAATACTCTCTGGAGAAACTCTTCACACTCAGCTAGCAAAGGGCTAGCTTTGGGTTTGTGGTGAGACAATTTCACTACTCAGCCAGTGGACTTCTCACTTTGCACTTGCTACATGCAGTCTTTTTACTGCTCATCTCTCTTGATTTTGGAACACACTTTAAACTCAGCAACATGATTTAAAACAGGAGCTGGAAGCCAGTAAACATCAAGCTGGACAGAATGACCTCAGGTCTTTCTGGCATTGTCTGTTCTCATATACATCACTGGTGAGATGTTCATACATTGTCTCCTGCCTTGGTTGTTTACATCTGCCAAACAGGAGGTCAGGAGATCCCCTTGGGTTCGCTGCCCTGGGATGCACACAATTATCCGTGGTCCTCACCATCCTTTTGGGGTGAATGTGGCAGAATGCAAAAGTGGACACTGTCTTTTGTGTCCTCATAAGGGCCTAGAGCCAAATCCAATCTCTTTCCCCAAATGTTTGCTTTTGGCAAAATTCTCCTTGACTGACTTGCTTTTCCTTACAAGTACAGCTGTATTATTTTGAAGAAATTTTAGAAATGACCAGGTTGTTACAGCTTCTTACCACTGCAGCAGTGTAATAGTGAATGGAGGAGATTGGAGAGAGATGTTTGTTTACCTGCTTCACTATAAACCATCACTCTGAATACACTTTGAAGTACTTTTTCCAATTTTACGCTACTCCATTCTATTTTCTTCATCTACTTTCTATCTACAGTGATTCATTCACAGAATTTGAATGTGTAGTCAGGGAGAAATGAGTTTTTCAAAAGCCATTTTTCCAAAGGCACTGGTGTGTGCCTATAATTTGATGTAGGACTTTGTGAAAGCTGTCACAGAGATATCCCACATGCTTCAAAACTGATGGATCAGCATACTGGCATGATGACACAAATACAGTCTTTCACCACTGGCAGTGCCTTTTGACTCTGCATTTTAAACCTGGAAAATTGCAAGCTCTGATTTTCTATTAGCCTCTCACATACCCTCTGCCTGTGGTAGAACAGACTTGGTTTGAAAAGTCCAAAATTTTGCAAGGCTCCCAAAATGCATAATAATGGGGCAGGTCTGTATCACAAAGTAACCTGCTTTAGGATTACATGCAAGGGAAGGATTCCTGCTTCTATATCAGTCCACAGTAGGGACAGAAAAATTTCTTAAATACTTTCAGCCTAGAAACAGAAAGCTGTTGTGACAAGTGGTCAGCCTGTGGTGAAAGGGAAGCTCAGCAAGGTTTCCATCTTCTGCAAGATGGAAAGCTCACCACTATGATCTGGACTTTAACTCTGGTCACCATGGGCCACTCTGCTATAGTTACTCAGAGACCTGGTGTGAAATGCAGTTGTAGCCTTTGGCATTGACCTTCTTTTTAACCAAGGTGCAGCACAGCCCAGAGAAATCCCTCCTGCAATTGCACTATTGCAGTGACATTCCCTGTGCCCTGGCAGGCTTGGGCACTGCAAAGAAATTAATGTCCATGGAAACAGCAGTCTCCCCACAGCACCTGGGATGACTGTCCAGTCCAACAGCAGCACACGCTGTGGGCATCGTCAGCTCCTGCCCCTGGTACCACTGCCTGGCAAGTGGTACATTTTTAAATCAGAAGCAGGACGGAGTACTGTCACAGCATCTGGTTGCAGATATCAGACACCAGACTGCTCTCAGAAAAAAAAAGAAACGCCTGTTGCCAGTGAGTCTGTAGTCTGCTAACTCCAAGTTGCACACAAGGCTTCTCGATATCAAATACTCTTGCAAGTTTCCAGCAGCACTGGCACGATAGTAAGAGATTGCTTTCATCTCTGACAGGGAATCACCTCATTGAACAAGACATAATTTCCCTACTCTTTTCCCAAAACACACATCTCCCTTTTCTTTGCCCATTTAGTTAGAAACAATGCAGCAGGTGGGGGCAGCTTAAGCAAAATGAAAAACAACATTCAAGTGGCTAAATAAAGTCACAGTATGGACATATGAATAAATTTGCTTTCCCAAAATATATTTGCAACAAAATAAAAAGGAAACAAAAATCTGCTGGAACTTTTTACAAGGGGTAAACAGATATAAGTATGGAGTAAGGCTATCCCTATTCAATGTCCACTGTATGCCAGGGCCTGCATCCAGACCACAGCTCCACACCTGGCTCCCAAAGGAGCACTTAGCAGCTCCTCAGAAATGCAACGCTGCCTGCACTGTTTCTATATCAACACATCTCCCCCTTCAGCTAGGTTCAGCAGCTGGACTTCACTGTTACAGACCCTGACCCCTGAAAAGTCTTCAGGGATTGTCAATCCTCCCATGCCTGCTGCAGGAATCGGTGGCATTGGAAGGAATGGCACCAGGCAGCTGCTGGCAAAAGCCAGGGCAGTGTCACAACTCTGCAAGTCACATAAACGTCAGCTATTATGGGGAAACAGAGTAATCCCAAAACAGTGCTTGATAAATGCACTGCCTTGAAAGTGAAAAATACTGCAATACACCTGGCATTTGTAACACTGCTGAGCAGCCAATTTATGAGAGTTGCAACACGAGTGTACAGATCTGTTCAGTTTCTGGGAAAGGAAAGGCAATGTTCCTCGGCTGTTCTGTGAAGCAATGATTATAATAGCATGACAAATAAAATATGAAAGAACAGGTGTTTTGTAATGTTACCAAGGAGAGTTTAGTGCTAGGACAGTGCTGCGGGCTGACACAGAGGTCATTGTTCATAGCACATGCATTTTCAGAAGAGGCACAGAGCTCTGTGTCTCCTTTGCTACAGGCATTTAGCCTTTGTTCTTGTTCAAAGGCAAACAGATCATAGAATCACAGTTGGAAGGGACCTTAAAGACCATCTAGTTCCATCCCCCCTGCCATGGGCAAGAACACCTCTCACTAGACCTGATTGCTCAAAGCCTCACCTAAACTGGCCTGAAACACTTCCAGGGAAAGAGGTAAAACTTTTTAAGTGGCTCAAGTGATAGTGAGTGTCAAATCCTCCCGCTAATGGGTGAATGCTGACCACCTAAAGGAGCTGTCACCGGCAGAGAACACTTGGACATAGTACAGCAAACTTGTCAGAGAGGCCTCATTCCTTTCTTTTGTGTCTGAAGTCAGTGGTGGGATCATTGAAAATGCTTTCTGGTCCTACTGTCCCGGGGCAGACAAGTTCAAAGTTTCTTTTTCTTCTTGTGTTATGTCATTTCTCTGTTAGGTGCAGAATTAGGTACTGGAGTCACTGTCTGGCATCACTACTGGAACTGCTTTAAATTCAGCACAGGACTAGGGTGACACTATATTTGACCTGAGAGACTCAGAAGGTATTTTTGGTTGTCCTGGCTCCTTCATGCTGTGACAATTCTGCTCAGTACTAACAGCAGAAGGATGAAACAGAGGTAATGTTACCTATTTCAACTGAGATGGGCTTGGACCCTGAGCTTGAAATTAATTTTTGGTCCATTCTGCCTACATACTTCATTACAGTGTGGTGCCAGAGCAATGTGATGGCTGTTCAAATATCATAGTACTGCCTGTGCAAAACAGCTAAAAACAGGAAAGGAAAGGAGATGGGTCAACAGGATACTCATAAGAGAGCTGAAAAATATATGTGTGTAAAGTAAATCTTAACTAGTCATGGAGAAGAGAAGGCATTGGAGTAACCTAATTGTGGCCTGAAGAGAACCTATAAGAAAGGTGGAGAGAGACTTTTTACAAAGGCATGTAGTGATAGGACAAAGGGCAATGGCTTCAAACTGGAAAAGAAGAGGTTTAGATCAGATATTAGAAAGAAATCTTCTCTGTGAGAATGGTGAGGCACTGGAACAGGTTGCCCAGAGAAGCCGTGGATGCCCTACCTCTGAAGTGTTTCAGGTCAGATTGGACGGGGCTCTGAGCAACCTGGTCTAGTGAAAGTTGTCCCTGCTCACGGCAGAGGGTTTGGAAGTAGATGATCTTTAAGGTCACTCCCAACCCAGACCATTCTATGATTCTGTTATAAACACTGATTCAAAGAATGGGAAGATCCAAATGTGAAGATCCAATAGCAATGTGTTTCAGAGTGCTGCCAGTTGTAAACGAAACTATTTACAAGGTTTCACTAAATTCAATGTGAGCAGTTCTTAGAGTGAATACTCATCAGAGAAATCCACAACTTGGGTGAATAGAAATTATTTAATATTAATTTGCATGGTTGTATTAATTCAAAATGCAACTAATTATTTTGTTTGAATTATTATATGCAAAGTGTTGGTTAAAGAGAATGACAAATATCAGGACTTTTCTCCACATTTTTTCTTGCTATTTCAAGCTCAATTTTCCATGAAAAAATCCCTGATAATTAAAAAGTTTCAAGAAGTTTGGTTCATGAACATCCTTTCCAAATTGAGGGTAGAGCCAATTCCAGAGGGTTCAGGCCCTTAGTCCCACAACACCAACACCAAACAGCCAGGGTCGGCAACTCTTAATAAGAGATGACACGCCTGCAGCATTCCTACAGGTTATTTAGTAACTACCTGTGAATAATGAAGGCATCCAGAGAGAATAAAGGTCACTTTGCAAATGCAATTAACAAAGGCTGAAATTTCTCATCAACATATTTGGGAGTGACAGCTTGGAGAAGGGAAGCTTGCAGCAAGCAACAAAATTTGTGTTAATTAGATAGTGCACAGGCTTTGCAAATGAACTGAAATGAAACAATGAGATGGGTAATGGTAGATGAGTGGGATGTTTAAACAAAGACTTGATGTAGGGGACTTTTGAAGTGCAGCCCTAAAACACACAAAACATTGAGGAATTTTTTTAGATCTATAAAACAGCAGCTGATTATGTATAGATGAAAAGTAATGAACCAATATGCTCAGAAGTGTCTTCTTTTCTAGCTATGTCTCTGTAACTTCCATTAGCACCCACAGACTCTTAGATATACAAACATATTAGTCATGCATCAGATCACGCCGTGCATTTTGTTAAGTATCCAAAGGCTGAAATGACTCATACAATCAAAATTTCTTTTCCCATGTGAATCAGATGCAAGGCTTGACATATCCCCCCTGAAAAAGAAGGATGTTGTCTTTTGAGCAGTATTTTTACAGCACCTCACTTCTTTAGGATCCTGCCTGCAGAGTAGGTACACCAATTACAAAACTGCATTAAAGAACACATCAGAACATTAGACAACACCCGTCAGTGAAAGAAGTGAAGTCTTGCTCAGCATTGTCCATCTCATATGCAGCCAATTTGCTCCACTAAAGATGAGTGCCTGATATTACCAAATGGGAATGGTTTGTATGATTGTTTTGCAATCACATCACGGAGCATTAATGAAATTATATCAAAGGCTGGAATTAAAACTGTCCTCGTTCTTTTGCAAAGATCCTGCTTTAGCCAACATTTTTCCTTCAAAACCTTCCTTTGGTTTTCAGGTTGGGAATGAGTCGTGTCATGACTCCCAAGGAATTAAGCAAATCGACACATCCTATGGTGATTCACTGACAGTGGTTTTGCCATCGTCTGCGTGTGTTGTAACTCCAAGCGGTGACAATTGTCAAAAGATTTGAGTTTGACTTTTGTAATTCCTAATTCTTGTCTCTTTTTCCTTTTTCCTTTTTCGGGTTTTTTTCTTGTTTTGTTTTGTTTTCCCCTTAAGTTTCTCAATCTGTTGAAAAGCTTCACCATCTGCACACCATGAAAGAGTTGAAGAATCTGGCAGCCTTCAAGTGTGTCACTGTTTTCAAAAAAGGCAAGTGGCCTCCCTGTGTGCATACGTCACATTCTGTGAGGGGGTTTGGGTTTTCTGTGTAAACATGGCCTGCTAATGACGCATGTAACCCTTTCCTTTTGCTGGAAAGGTGGTTGCAGGCACCTTCTGGCAACATTTAGAGAAGGATCATGTGGGGCTTGGTAAAGCACAGCTGTGCTGGGGCCACTGGAGGCAGACCAGCAGTGGGACTGCAAAAATAGATGTGGCTGGGTAGAGGAGATCCCTACAATGCTCCTACATTGGAAGACAGCTCTTGGGAGCTCGAGGGGTTTTACCTACACGAAGAGAACTTGTTCTGTGGCTGCACTCAGTCTTTGTGTGTCTGAGGGAGACAGCAGATATATTTTCACAGCTGAAAACCCATTAAACCTGCCTTCATGCTTATGTGCTTGCAGCCATCCCTCTCCTATGACATGCAATAAAAGCCACAGAGCCAGCCTGCCAGGCACAGGGGCTGTGTTTTCACTGATGAAAGAGATGGCTCCCTACACTAAGCACAACACATGTGTTACTGAAACCTATCTGGTAGTACAAGAGCCACATGAAGCAACCAAAGTGTTCAAACCACAAATGAAGGCACAGAGAAAAGTTGTTTCTGGAGAGAGAGGAAGGCCAACTGAAATTCCAAATGCTTTAAATGTGGTGATTTAGTGTAAAGATGGAGGTCCAGGAGCATGTCAGAAGATGGTACAAAAGGCTGGAAAGAGAAGGAGAAATGTGTTGAAGAGGACAGAGAGGAAGGAACACAAGAAGGGGAAAAGTCTTGGTTTTGCTAAGGTGTGAAGGAGACAATGCCTTTCTCACTGCTTGGCCTGTCCCTGGCTTCCCAGTGTGGAAAGTGAGAGCTACAGCAGCTGAGGAACAGACAGGGAAGCAGACAGAACCACTGATTAAATGGAAGAAAATACAAATTTTTCCAAGAGAATGAGCATTACTACCCAGGCTGCCACCCCTGCTCCAGCTATGCATTTCTGCTAGCTGTTTAACCTAGGCTTGGCTGCTTTGGCTTCAGCACCTTAATGTTTCTGTGTTTCGGGTTTAATGCCAAAGGCAGAGGTTTTCTATCTGAAACATCCCACCTGACAGAGGAGGTCTCAGTATTTCCTTCTGTTCTGGCTGAATTATAATAGGTCTCTCAATCTGCTTTTCTGTGTCCTGCTACAATCAAATTGGATGGTCTGCTATTTCAATCCATTCTTGGGTTGAACCTTGCCTGAAAGCAGTTTCTAACCAGTGTGCCAGGGACCTACATTCCTCAGTCTCTGCCCGACTCCAGCACTTTCCTTCACTGCTCACATTACAGCTTGCCCAGTTGGAATATTCACACTGACTTATACTTCTCCAAGTGTGAAGGTGCCCAGGCTGAGTGAAGATAAAATGAAGTTTCTCTTTTGAGCAAATTTCTTTTCTCTTTTCCATTGGAACAGCTGAGTAACTCTCAGTTCTCCACCTCCCAGTCTTCACACAGACAGCAAGGGGACAATAAAAGCTCTCAATATAGATCCATAGCCTCTGCTCCAGGAAACACCCTTGCTCATTCTCAAATGACCCAAAAATGTTTGTGTGCTCTGCAACTGTAAGATATTGTGGCATCGCAGAGAGCTGACAATGGGTGAAAGATTTGGCTTCTCATTCCCTCTGTCTTCCTTTATCAAATGTTTCAAAGGTAATTTCAACTCTTTATTGGCCATTTCAAGAAACATTTCAGTTTCTTGACATATTAAGAACTGGTCAAAACAGGCACTCCTGTCAAGTTACATCCACGCAGCATGAGGCTAAATCGGTTCTGACCACGCAGCTCAGAGACAACAGGAACCGCAGCAGGGAGTTCGTGCCCGGCTCTGCTTGTGCTGAGCCATCCCGCGGGACAGCCCCTTTGTCACTCGGCTCACACCGGGAGCCTCCCGAGCGGGTTCGCCTGCTGGGGCAGAGACGGAGCCTGCACTCAGCCCAGTCGGGGCTCCCAGGCCCTGCTGTGGGAGCGGGGGCTCCTTCACCTGCTTTCTGTCCCGCCCTCGGCACTACGCCATTCCTCCACGGCCAGGCACGCAGGCTGGCTCCGGCAGCGAGCGCTCGGAGCGCCCCAGCGCCCGGGCACAGAAGCGAATCCCTCAGAGGCTGCGGATGCCCAGGCCCAGCTTGGGAGCGCAGGGACGGGCGCGGGCCTTGGCTTCCCGCCGGGCAGCCTGCGGGCCGGCTCAGCTGCACTGCGACCCCGAGGAATGTAGAGCATTTCTGCAATAAAACTGCTAACGGTAATTGCAGGAGAACATGTCACTTCCCATGGAATTAATGACGGAGCGGGCTGTAAAATACCGAGCCAGATTCAAAATGACATTTTTCTGTTTATTTCCTCAATATTTTTTTCGCTCTCCATGCGGCTGCGTGAAAGGCGTAACAGAGGAAAGGGATGGTGTGACTGGAGCATGAAAGCTTTGAGATCGCCTGAGAGGCACAAAAGCTGTTCCAAACCCCTCTTTCCTCCCTCAGCCCTCGCCTCTCCAGATGTATTTTCCCTTTTCTTTGAGTAGTTTGGAACAGTTTGGAGCGGGACCGCGCGGGCCAGCGCGGGCGGGCAGGGGCCCGCAGGCCGCGGCTCGGCGGGCGGCGCGGGCTGGCCAGGAGCGCCCTCCCGCGGCGGCC
>VYXF01012752.1:100558-136969 GCA_013397295.1 Polioptila caerulea
AGGCGGGAGCGCTGCCGCAGGAGCCCGGACACGGCGGGACAGGGACGGCGAACCGGGGGACACCCCGACTAAACAAACCCCAAAAAAACCCCAAAACCCAAAAAACCCGACCAAACCAAACCCCCAAAAATGGTCCAGGGAAAAGGAAAGGGAAGGCAAACAAATCTAACGTCACTTTGCCAAAGTATGAAAAGATTTAACAGTGCCAGTCGACAGGGAAATAAAAAGAAAAAAAAAAAAAAAAAAAAAAAAGGGGGGAAAAGAGTCGGCCAGAAGGAAAATATACTTAGGCAAACAGCCGTTGCTTTGGAGCAAGTGCTCTTTTGAGGGGTGTTTTTATTCAAGTCTCCCAATGAATGCAATCAGTTACTCTGTCTTGTCTAAACGTTGACTGAATACATCATTTCATTTAGCTACTAATTGGCTCCCTTTACCTTTATTCAGAGACCCGGGAGTGCTGCCAAAGATCCCTCCCGTCTGGAGTCCACAGAGGCAACAACCCAGCTCCCAGACTCTGCTTCAGCCCTTTAACTTTTGGCAAATCCATCGGGACACACTGTCTGCTCCTGGCCCGGCAGGGGTACCTGCCACCACGGCCCATGGGTCTCAGCAGGAAGGGCAGCAAGTGCTGGAATTCAGAAAGGAAGGGAAGCTCCAGCATCCTGACCCTGACTGGGGTGTGCATGAAGTGCCCTAGAAATTGTAGATTTGTAGATGCAAAGTGCCAAAGGTGGCAGAGAACTACTTTCAAAGTAACAGTCCTCATCCATAAGAACATGGAGCTGCCATTCAAATACACACTCTAAAAAGTATGTATAGCCTTAAAAATACATTCTGAAATAAATATGAAACAATTTCTAACAACCTGGACTTTTTAAGAACAAGAATGAAGAGTTAGGCTTACTGGATTTTGTGGTAGTAAAGGGAACAGCAAAGAATCTATATTTTCTATATAGCACAATAATCTGAAAAGCCTAAGACTGAAGTTAAATTTTATTACAAGACCCTTCTCATTTGTATTTGGAAGTTGTATAACCCACACTTGCCTGCTGCAGCAGGTCAGTAGCTGTCTACATCAGAATGCTTTTCCATGCTGCTAGGACTCTGACCTCAGAGGTTCCTCTTTGATTTACCCTGGAACATGGCAGCTGCTTTGCTAGGAGTGGGCATCAAAGGACCAGAGGTGGCCACATACTCACACTGGCCCTGCTGTGGCCAATGCCCTGAAGGAAAATACACAGCTTTGCCACAAAGCACTGACCAACATTTCCAGGGCCAGCAACACTCGTTACCATTTAAATGAAGCAGAACTGGTCATTGACTTCAACTTCATAGCATTGCCATGACTCAGAACATGGTTTTACCTTTCCTGTGCACAGAAACACAGCAGGGATGGGAGGAAAGGCCTACAGGGCACCAAGCCAGGTAAACATGTCATTGACTTTGAAGTTGCCTTTCCAAACTCGAATGGCAGCATTCATCATCTGAAGTGTTACCTCTGCTGAAGAGGCTTCATCTTTCACATGGCATCCACATGTTTCTAGCATTTTTCATTGTTCTTGAGTAAAGACCAGGAATCTTAGGGGCAAGAGAGGTATTGTTTGGTCTCAAAGCCTGATGTGCCCCAGGAACTGCTGGAAACTTATTGAAGGTAATAACTGAATTTTGCTTTTGAGATACAGAAAGATTAAAAAAATGATTATTGCAAAACTAATGAATAGTGCCATTCTGCATCTCTGTGTTTGCTTCTTGTGTCTTTTGGGTTCAGTTGTTGATATCCCTGCATATTTAGGACTAATTGATTCTCATTGACTTAACTAGGGAAAGAACTATGTGACTGTACACACTCACAGGACATGGATATCTTCATCATCCAGAACACTATTTTCTCCCTTGAATTTTTATATTTACACTGGCTCCCAGCAAGTTCAGTTACATAGGGATGTCATCATGATGAGATGAGAGTTTCCACACGTGGCAAATATCTGTGATTTTCTGCATAGCAGTTTGTGTCTCTAGTGTGCACTGATACATATTTATCATCCAGAATTATTGTCCCACTGCAGTTTGTGCAAGCTTTGCCATGAACTTCAGGAGGCAATTGGACTACAGGAATTCAGTGTGTAATTCTTAGCACAAGTATATCCTACAAATACTCTGTACTGTTACAGAAAGAGATAACACAGAGATTACACACAAGGAGGGCCCAGAGCCTGCAATGTGGTTCATTAAAGAACTAATTTGCTATGTACAGGTTCTCCTATTGATTGTCTCTGCCATGGCACACAATGCTTTCCAAGACCTCTTTGATTTATCACCTAATATATGTTGTTTAGTGCTTCTGGAGCTCCTGAATTTATGCCTATGAATAGAGAGAAAAAAATAATCACCATCTCTGGGTTGGAAATCCTTAAAAACAAACACAGAATACTGACAGCACAGAAAATGGAGCCTCATCACTGACTCTATTTTATAAACTGTGACATCTGGGAAATCTAGTGTTCTGGCCTGGAGATGGGATGGACTGCCCTTAATGACGAAATCACTTCTCTGGTATTCCCTGCAGAAGTTGACTGTAAAACTTCCTGAGAAGTGGAGCTGGAATAGGAAAGAATACCCTTCTCTTTGGATATTACATTAACAGCTAAGTAAATGTCATGCTTTTATTATTGTAACAGCACTTGAAATGAGCTATGTGAAGTTAAGTGAAGAGGTGATACTTTCAAAGCTATGCTAACGAGCCTTTCTCTGACTGTGTCACTGTAGTAAGCACAGGGAGGCTGTGAGAATGCCCATGGAGAAACTAATGGCTGATGTACAAAATATGCACTCTAATAAAGAATTAAAAAAAACCCCAACAACAACAAAAAAATATTCCTTTGAGCGTCTTCCAGATAGAGATGGCAATTATTGTTCAAACTCTGCAGGGATGGTTTTACTCACACTAGAGGCCATTCCTGCTTCCCCTGCTGTGGAAAGGAGTGATTTCAGGAAACAAATATGACAGGTCCCATCTCTGCCAACTTGTGGCTTGACTTCTTCAGAAAGCCTATTCTAGGTCTGCTAGTGCTTCAGTTCTTACCCAAGCTACAGAAAGCCAAGGTATTTGCACCTCACACTACCCATGGAGAGCCAAGCACAATTTGGGGCAGGGCTTTTGACAGACAGACTTCAGAACAGCACTTATGAGTTGCTCAATATACCCAGTGCTGGGGAGTGGGAGGGGGTGTGTGACATCAGACAGGGTCTCCCAGCTGGAAAGCACGCAGCTCTCTGCCTCAGCTTACCTGGACTCACTTTTACATTCTGATGTTTATTTTGCATCTCTTTTGTTGACAGAAAATAAAACCAAAACATAAATAGACCAAATAGCAGTACCTGGGCCATGTGAAGGCTTTTCCTAAGAAATCCACCTGACAAAACCTGCTATACATAAGGCTCTGGGAAAAGAATTCCTGAAACTGTCCAAATCTGTATTGTACTCAACACTTCAGTGCTGCAGCAAAAGCAAGATTTCTAGGGTAGGAATCTGATCTGGATATCACATGTAACTGTGGCCATTTTTCAAAACAAAACTTCTTGTAAACAAACAAGCAAGCACTCTCCTGGTTTTGACTAGTTTCCAGAATTTTACTGAAGGCAATATGTTTCCGCAATTTTGAATATATAGCTACTAATTTTCCAGTTTAAAATGGATTTAATAGGGAGCTTTGTGCCTAAGTAAGAGTAAGGATTATTTTTTCTATTGTTCAGTCTGAACTTACACAGTTGAGATTTTAAAGAAAACGTCATTATTTGGCTGACTTTTACAGGATACAACTGAAATTGCTATTTTTCTGACACCTGCTGATGGTTAGAGACCTGCACCGCCAGATCCCCATGGAGACAGAGCACAAACTCTCTAGTTTGAAGGCAGAGTGAATATTGGTGTCAGAAGAGAGTGGTGGCTGTGAAAGAAGCCTGGGATTAGATAACAGAGAGCTCCAGGTCATTTCCTCAGTAGCTGTGAGGTCCTTCTGATCCTCCACAGAGCACAGGTGAGCAACAAGTCCCCACATCAAGCACATCCCTTCTACCTACATCAGGACGTCACCACCCTTTGAATGGTCAAGGAGCCTGACTTAAGCATTCCCACTGACAGTGAATCTACCACATGCCTTGGGAACTCAGTACAATAATTAATTATTGCTTTGAAAATGCAGCATATTGCCAACACAGACAGCTTCAGCACAGTTCCCATTCAGTGCCTGCTATCGCTGTGATGGCTGTGCTGTTCCCAGGAGTAATGATGAGCTAGGAAAAGCTTCCCCTCTCCTGCCAAAGCTCATCTGCCATGAAATGTGCCTTGTGGGGCCATGGGAGGACAGTGTCTTCTGCCTCTCAGCAACCCTGGCAGCGGATCCCTGCAGGCAGGTCAGGCAGGACACAGCTCCCACAGCCCTCTGCAACCACTGCCTCCTGCTTTTACATTCAGGAACATTTCACTGAACAGTTTGACCTGTTTCCCTTTCAGTTGGAAAGTGGCAACTTCTTTCAGACTGGTTTTTCTTTTGAAGTTGATCAAACGTTTTTCTGTTTATTTCTAGTGGTAGCAACACAAAGGTAGAAAAATATTTTAAAGATCTGTGCTGGCAATAGGGAGCCTTGGTGAAAAGTGGAACTTGCAGCTCTGACATGGAGTTTAAGAAAACAGTGATAAGATCTGGCCTTTCACAGCGATTCCTGCAGGGCTGTTAAAGTTTTCATATAGAGTAATGCAATATAATTGTTTCTTGCACGATGCAGAGGTGATGGGTGCAGAACTCTCAGAGCAGCTGAGGTGAAGTGAAGCTGCTGACAGAGGAGCTCTCTTCACACAGAAGGCAAACACAGCAGGGAGTGACAAAAATCATGTGATAACTTCTTAAGATGTTGGTTTCCTTACACGATCATTAGATTTTTAATTGTTGATTACACTGAAGCAACATGAAATATCCATGAAGTTACTTAGCTCGCTGGTGACTTGATCTGTCTACTTACACACTAGAATAAATGATACTCTGCCTGCAAACTTCACTGAGACTCCCTTAGTTAACATTTGACAAGATTTCACAGAATCATAGAATGGCCTGGGTTGTGAGGGATCTTAAAGATCATCTAGTTCCAATCCCCTGTCATGGGAAGGATACTTTTCACTGGACCAGGTTGCTCAGACCTCCATCCAACCTGGCCTTGAACACTTCCAGGGATGGGACATCCACAAACTCATGGACAACCTGTTCCAGTGCCTCACCTCCCTCACAGTCAAGAACTTTCTCCTAATATCCAAGCTAAACCTAGATTCCTAGATGAAGGTTACGACAGAGAATTTAAAAAGTAAGGTACATAATTGCTTATGAAATATGATGATAGTTTCTAAAAACTTGGGCTTTTTGAGTAACAGCTAACAAATACAACAATTTGATTACTACTGGCGGGGTTTTCTGTGTATGTGTGGGCTGAATCAACAGTAGCATATACACATACACAGTTCAAACCCAAGGGATTGTAACTGTAAGCAATCTAAAGCAAGCTGATGTTTGTAAAAGCCTGTGCTATCACAGCAGTGCAGCCTGGCAGCAGAAACAGAACTGCAGCCACAGGTAAGATTTGGGGTGCTCAGCTGTAGCAGAGACATGTCATCAAAACCCCAGCTGTGACCTGGAGAGTCAACTGTTTCTTACATGTCTAGTGCCCAAACAATGCTGGACAAAAGACCTGTCTCTAAACCTACAATTTATTTTAGGTCTGGGCCCTGAACAGATGCTCTTACTCTTTGAATGGATTACTGTCTGCTAAGGAAATTTCTTAAGACTGTCTTATTTGAATGTGAAGTCCATATTCACACATTACATTCAGTCAGCAAAACCAACACTCTTGCCTGCTAAGCTGCACAGTCCACATTTAGTGTCTGTCCTAATTGAGCAAATACTGAATTGCTCCAAGTCATCAAAATCAGCTAATACTGTTTGTAAAGCCAGCACTGCCCCCATTCAGGAGTTTAAAGTTGCCAGAAAATAATGACTTTTGAAACTTTCCTTTGAAGCAGACTGAAGAGACGGTTGCACTGCAGGTCTCTCCATATTCATGCCCCTTCACAAAGAAGGACTTGTCCAGATGCCAAGGGAAAGCATGGAGAGGCATCTCAAAGGGGGATTCATCCAAAGAACAAAAAACTTCAACCTTTGCCCTTACTGGAGTGCCAAAAGGTTTGCTTGTTTTGCTTTGTTTTGTTTTTTAATCACTCTTTCAACAGATGGGCAACAGTCACCCATCTCGTCAGAAAAGGTCACCCAACAGGACAGTCAGACTTCAGCAGCCTCCAGTACAGACAAAAAGCCATTTCTCCAAAATAAGGCCCTGCTCTTGAGGCAATTCATTCCTGTCATTCATATTCAAATGGTGCCATGGTCAAGCTCAAGCATGTACAGTTTTGGTGGGTCCAGCTGTCCACATACTGAGCATAAACCTCATTAATAGCTAAGGGTCGGCTAGCACAGCAGGCTTGTGCTGCCCTCGTACTTTTACAGCCCACAGCTTTTGCTTCTGTTTTTCTGAAAACATTTTGATATTCAGAGTAATTTGAACGGCAGGAATGTATTCCTTTTGTGGCATTGTATTTTTCTGGTACCACAAATACTGCCACTGCACAAGTAGTTCTAAAGATGCCATTAATATTATTTTCTAAGGATTTAGTTAATTTCCAGTGCTTTATTTTCTGTGTTGTTACTGAATCAAGGAACACCTCTTAGCCACAGAGAAGCAATGTCCTGAAACAGAAAGTTAAGGCAATAAGATCAGTTAATTTACAGAGGCATCTGAGGACTTTGGTCCTCTGTCAGTGTAAGCCAACCTAAAACTAAGCTGCTGAGAAAAAGTTGTTCCTTCCCATCTTCTCCCCAGTGTCAGAGCTGGCACATGAGCTAAACTCTTACACAAGGATGTTTTCTTTCACACCAGGAAGCCTCTCAGGTGTGCAGCTCTGTGAGAGAGGTTGTGGGAAGGTGTGAGCAAGGGTAGAAGGCGAGCAGGAGCTCAGCCTCAGATTAGCTGAAATTGGTCAGGGAACTGCTCTGGGAGACGCTGTTGTCTGTCCCTACTGATGTTTAAATGCACTGGTATGCAGGTCACTGCAGTGAGCACTCCACCATCCGTATGCAGCTAGGTCAGATGCAGGATAATAGTGATGCCCAACTAAAAGATTTCAAAGGTCAGAGGTGTTCTGTGGATACAAATTGAGGTATTTGCTATGAGCTAACCATAGTGGAACGAACCCCTGCTATAATGCAGCATAGCTAAGATAGCCTTGTCAGGACCACATTCATTTTTGAAATATCATGAGCAGTTTTTGCTCACACAAACTCAGTTGCTACATGAAGAACATTTTTATAGTTTAAATTTTTTGTCTTTGGAGAAGAAAATAAGAAGGAGGAAGTAAAAAGAATCTGATTGGCTTTTGAACTCTGCCGTACAGCACAGCTGTGTGTTCAGCACAATATATCACACTGCAAATCAAAGCCAGCCTAGACTCAACTTTTCTGCAGCTTTTTCCTCCAATACCTTTGCAGGATTACTGATTAATAGAGACCAGATGCCAAATACTTGAGCATGGCCATAAATCTAGGATGCAAAGAGCCTGATCTCCTTATCGTCCCGGGGGCTCATGTGCAAATTGAATTTAAGCATCTCTTTTGATTTGTTAACATTTTGTATCTGCCCTCTAATCTGTTGTAAATAATAATACAAAGGAGAACAAGGTTCAACCATACAAATACCTTCCTTCCTAAAAATTTTGCCAAGTATTCTAAGCACAGCAATGACTGATTAAAGACTTGCAGATACAATATAAAAATAGAGAAAATGAGAAGAAAAAAATTTTGAATTTAGATCTTTATTATACAGGCCCAAAGCTGTGGTCACCATGCAGTTACACTGTAATGGGAATGATTTTGCTGAAAGGCTCTCACTAAACAAAGGTAAAGAGACCACAGACTACAGCATTCCAAATAACTGACACTTTAATTTTTGAAAGAGCAAAAATAAATAAAGGAATGGCAAGTATGTCCTTTTCACATATGGTGGGGCATATACATATTCCCTCTTTTCTACAGCTATTCAAGAGACAAAATTAGCAAATACTGCCCAAAAACACAGACTTTTTGTGTGATGGCTCAGCTAACTTTTAGCTGTTTCTCTCTCCTTGGATATTAGATCAAATACACATTTAGATAGGTGCATATGCCAAAAAAAGAAACTTAACGTGAGGGGTTTTATATTTAATTTCTACTTCCTGCCTTTTTCCTTCTCCTTTTAGGACACTAACAGGAAGTAATTGGAGACATCCAGTCAAATAAAAGCCCTAGAAGTTTTCCCTTCTAGTTTTTCATTATGGTCTCAAAATTTAAGGATTAATAATCACAAATTTTAAAAGGTTGAGGTGTCTTACAAGGAATTCATCATCTCTGGAATACAGATAGCCACAGTGAAGAGCTGCACATAGACTGCACACATAAGTGTTATCTAAAAGTGGTTATCTTTAAAAAAACAAAACTTTTTAAAAAAATCTGTAGTTCAAAACAAAGCATGTCTTATTCCCTACAGGATTTTCTTGCAACCTGTTCTTCAATTATTTGTAGGAGATGCTACAAATGATATTAGTTACAATATACAGTCCACTGTCATCTTCTGGTCCAGCAGAAGAACCTGTCTCTTCGATGGATGCAAAACTGTTCATCTGAGCAGATCATCCTCAACAGCACAAATATGGTCTAGAAACTCATAGAGTTTATTGTTTTAATTTATAAAATTAAACCTGCCCCGGACAGGTAATACTGTTGTGTAATATTGCCATCCCTGGGTTCTGTCAAAAACGGGGTACTGAGGTGCTCAGAGCCGTCTCAGAGCGCAGCGCTGGGATCCTTCTGGCACTCCAGACCCAAGGTCGATGTGAAGTGATGCGTGCTAGAACGTGGGCGCACTTCTCACTTAGCTCTGCAGAGCCCGGGACATGGTAAGCTGCCAGAACTTCCTTCATCTTGCCTGTTGACAAAAGGAACAATAACTAGTCATCACTGGTTGCTGGAGTTTAGTTCCAATTTTTAAAAAGCCCTATAAATGAGACTTTTTTTTTAGCCATACAATAGCAAATGCTTCATTAAGAAAAGATTTGGGATAAATTTTACAGTCTCTCTGTTAGCCACACAATGCTTATGAAGGAGAAAGGCCTTATACTGTATGGTTCCTAAAACACTATACAGGATTAAACATACCATTGTCTAAAAAATAAATGTCCAGTAGCTTAGTACTTTAAAAAGTCACTATAATATTATCCCTGTAAGAATTAATTTTGTATAGCAGATTTTCTGATTAAAGTCCCGTATTGTCTCTCTCCCACACTGTAAACAAGATACAGAGTAAACAATCTAGAAGATTAACAAACAATGAGCAGGAATCCAACAGGTTGATAAGTGGCTTATATGAGTTTGTTGTAGAACTACCTCTAACACATATTGGTCATGTCCATTATATATTGATAAAAACAACAAAACCTTCATGAATTACTCATTGAATGGGTTTCACAGAACCAAGGGTCAGCACAGACCTCTACATTATCTATTCTGATTTTCTGCCAATTATAATTTTTCCAGATAGTCCTCAGTGAAGTCTAAAGAAAATCAAACTTTTATATCCCAGACTAAGACAAGAAAGATTAAGAATACACCTCCAATATATATTTGCTGCAGAATATGTAGAAGGAGTGGCAGAAGTGCCTCTGGAGGTTGTCCCTAGGCAACCTCAAAAAGGTGTCCATCTTTTTCCATGGACTGTGAGTAGGCTGAACACCAAAATTTCTTATGAGTATGAATGCAGTATAACCTACCACAGACATTTGACTACGTTCACATATTCATTTCACAGAGACCATTCACAAAGCCATCAGGACCCAGTAATTTTCAATCAGTAGTGACATGGGCAAAATGATAAGAGGTATAATTACTTCAATCTAAGGTAAATACAAATGCCATGCAATAAATTCCAGAACCAATGCTATTTGGTTACATACCCTGCAATTTTCTGGAGCTACACAAAATACTTCTGTTATGTATAATTATTGTTCTTATAATTATCATATAAATAGAAATTACTAAAGGAACAGCAGTAGCAGGTGATGTGAGAGATCTCTTTGCTCACCCCTGACCAGTGTGATACCTGCTGATGTTTGTCCAACCTATTTTTAAACATCAGCATACTTTATGTTTCCTTTGTCATTTTCCACAGCCTTGCTTCCAAAATGCCTGTTTTGCTCTATGAATTTATTAAGTGTACATTCTAACCTTTCATCCAGGTTGTCAGTGAGAATACTGAATATTACTGGAACAAGGAGAAAACACTTGCAGAACTCCACTAAATGGTGTATCATTGAGAACTACTCTTTGTATATGGTTTCCAAACAATTTATGCACTCACGTAATGATAATTGATTCTAGCCCAGTTTCCCTAGTACACAAGAATAGTAACAACTAAAACATTTTGCCATACAGTCTTGTTCAAAAAAAGCTGCTAATACTAGCAAATATATTTTAAGAAGAATTATATAGATTTTGAAAATAAAAGCATTATGGACAGAAGATTTCAAGTGATAACACAGTCTTGCTAACAACCGATTTCACATCTGTATGGCTACTTTTATGAAGAATGCACTTTACTGAAATATTGTTCAAATTAGATTAATGACATTGTTTCACAGCCTTTTAAAATTGGGTTTTGTTCAGTGAAATGTTCCACTGAGAAAGCAACAAACACATACCACTACAGTTTTTGCACATCTTCTCTAGACCACAAAATTACTGTTTACTGTTTATCTTGCAAAAGACATCTTGATCAGAAACATACTGAATGAGACTGCTAAGACAAACAAGACCAGTCATATTGAGCCTCGCAAAGAAAAGGTTACCATTTACATTAATCTTTGTGGAGATACCAGCCAATTCCACAAATACAGGAGGCACAGATCACTCTTCTTAACCTAATTAGGATAATTAGCAGACCTTTTTTACTTTTCATTCTATTATATATTTTGTTTGTGCCATCTGCGCTACTCAGAAAAGTGAAATAACTTGCACCCCAAGGTGGAAATAAAGTTCCCAGTTCCTTCTGGGCTTGAGGAACTAGAGGCCAGCAGAAGCTGGAATACAACACAAAGCCCACCTTCCATTAACACAAAATTTGATTTGATATTAGGGATATATCCCATGGGTTTCAGTGGAAGAAAAGTGAGACTGACTTCCTCTGAAAAATACATGGTGACAGAGAGACAGCAGCATAAAGAGTACACACAAATACTCCCAGCTTTCCCCAGTGGAAAAGAAGGAAATAGGATAAAGGACAGGTGAGCCAGCCGGACTGCTCATGATGTACAGCCTGCTGTCTGACTGCCAAGGCAGAAAGGAAATCCCACAAAAAACCTGCTTTTGACAGGAAGTCAAAAGTCCTGGATCTGAGACAAAGCAGATGTCTGCACGTTACTGAGAAAGGCTCTAGGGATTATAAATTATAGAGATTTAGGAGACTTTATAAAGAATTTTAGACATACAGATACCAAAATTACGTTTGTCTTTTTGTCAAAAGGGCTAGGATTTCAAGATTTCGCTAACAGTGAAAGGGAAAGAGAAAGGGAAAGAGAGACAAACTGTTCAGTCAGAAGCATAACTGAAAGTCCAGGCAGCAGCTTGCTCAGGGCCAGAAGAGCTGATGCCTTGTTGACATGGAAAGATGTGTCATGGTGACTCCTGTCTTAAAAGATCATCATTGTTCTCCTTGGCAAGCAAACCATGACAAATGTCAGCATCCAACCAGAGTTATCTGGTGCCAGTCAGTGATGGCAGGAGAACTTGTGCCTTGCTTGCCTAAGTGCCTAACACAAGTGGCAGGAGCGGCCATGAGAGGTGCGTGGGTGCCTGACTCGCACTGCACAGCACACACTCTGTGCTGCAGAGACAGAGCAGTCAGCCTTGCAGTGTAAATGTGCTGCAAGAGTGAAGTGAGATGAGTCCCACGCCTTCTCTCCAAAAGGAGAAACAGGAGTCTGTATTTAAATAGTGCAACATTCGTGTGTTGGCTGATGGGGAAAATCAGTAACACTCAATGTAATTAAGACTGCAGTTATCAAATAGAGATTAATAGAAAGTGCAAAACTTTTTCATTTTAGCAAGTAGCATAAAACCTACATAATTTAACTGACTTTAAATTTCAGTGTAAGTTTGTGGGTAAAGACTAGATTATTGATAACGACATACCTGAATCTCTTTGTTCCTTGAGGTCTGATGTCTTAAGCTTTACACTATGGTAATGCTGATCATTGCAATACTTAAATTATGAAGCCCATGTCCCTGATGTTAGAGAAGCCACTATCAAGATAATAATAACATTTGGAATATCATATGATGTTTTACATATACTGTGCTGTCATACATCCAGAGGCAAAAGGAAATTTGAAAATTATGAGGGTGTTTTCTATGACTCAACCTAAGGGGTCTTGGGAGGAAAAATTGCAGCAATGTTCAATATTTGAACTGCTATATTATTTCTGTATCTGTATACAAAAAGATTCTTATACTTCATTTTTTAAACAAATTAAAAGGCATATATTAAGTATTTGAATTTATCTAAGAGGCTTGATATCATAAAGTTATTGGGGATATTAGACTAAAGGGAAGTTACAATGTGCTAAATTTAAACTATACTTAATTACAATGGATAATAAAGTCTCTAAACCTTTAGCAAATTTATTTAGAAGTGTATTTTAGAATTAACAAGAATCTGCTAGTTTAACAACCACATGAAACTGTTTTAAAAAGCAGTATATACTTTAAATATCCATTAGATAAAAAATCCTATGTAACACAATTTAAAAATCTGAAGAACTTTCAAAGCTTTTCTGCACTGAATATGGTGGTGTATGTGATATCAGTTAGAAATGAACAGTCCAGTGGCACACTGCAATCTGGAGGTAAGACCTGATTAGGATACCACATGATGATAATAATAAGTCCTCCAAAATACAGGCTGGCATCAAGTAACATTTTATGGGAGGGGGTGAGTTCTGGGCTGAAGGAAGAATTTCACACCCTTGAAGCAGTTTCCCTGGTGTGTGACTGAAAATGCTTGTACTGCAGTGCACAAGACAACAACTATAGCCCTCTCTGACCTTTTTACTTTCTTCCCTTCCTTCCAGGTAATCTATACCTGGTGTTTTTCACTCCATATGTATCTTCTGTCAGCAAGAATTCTGTAATCTGAACGACATCATTCTTACAGCTGTGCAAACTTTGGCTAATTCAGTCCCTGGCTTTATCAAATCCAGTGTTATCAGCTCCAGAGAGTGTCTCATGAGCTCCATGATGTTTTCCTGCAAAGCTTCTCCTGAAGATAGCTGTTCATGCATGAATAGGAGTTTTCATATTTTAGTTCATTTTTCTATGCTCATAGATGAAAAAGTGAAAAATGTGATTTTTAGGTGCTGATAGGCTCAGAAGAATCTGAGAAAAGCAGAAGATAAATGGGATTTCTGGAGCCTTTATTTTAAGATTATACTCTTTTAAAGCCAGTCTCATAATTTTGGAAGGCACATTTTTTGAATATTTGGCATTTGCATGACAAGTAACATCCAGATATACTGTCTTCCAGCTTTGCTGGCTGATGCAGTCATCCCGCTCTGCCTTGCCACGATGGAAAGATTTAAGTTTGTTTGGGGGTATGCCTACACACTTGCATGACTGAAACTTGATCATGAGCCAGCTCTTGACATACTTGCTGGAACACTTCATCTACATTCAAGCCTAACAGTGTTCATTGGTGTGGCTACGGATTGGCAGACAGTGAGAGCTGGAAACTGCAAACAACACTTCAAGGTGTTAACGAAGAACAGCCTTAATCTCTCCGCAGCTGAGCTCGACTGCAGGAATGCTTCTGGTTTGCTTCAAGGCAAAGGCACATCCATAAACACAGCAGGGGCAGTTCAAGCGAACCCTTTTGGTATGCGCTGAAGCTGTGAAGCTGTGAGGACAAGCTCGGGGTGCCGAGAGCTTGCAGGCACGGCGAGAGCATCCTCCCAACAGCCACAGGTTCCGTGGCAGAGCTGGGAGCCGGCAGTGTGACTGCTGCCATGCTGCATCAGTCCTGCGGGAGAAGCCTTAAAACAACCTGGACCCCTTCGGCGTGCAGGAGCCGGGCCAGCCCGCAGGTGCCTGTGCCCGGTTCAGGGAGCTGTTTGCTGCCAGGGTCCCAGAGAACAGAATTTATCCCAAAGTGCCGTTTAGTCCTGGCGTGAGCCACTGGGAGGGGAGTGCTGGGGAGACCAGTATGTCTCCTGCCCAAGAGGTGGGCTGGATGTCACTGCCTCCCGGTTGTGGGGCTGGGGTGTTCCTATAAATTGGCACACTGGGACAAAGCAAATAAAAAGCCATTGCACAATCACTGAGTGTCAGCTGGAACTGGCTAATAAATCGTTTGCCTGAAGGACACAGCAGCTCCCTGTACTGCCTCAAAGCAGTAACTCCTGGCTGCTTGGAGGAAGCTGAAGCCCAAATCAGTAGCCCTACCCTGAAATGAATTGGAAGCTTACACTTCTCTGGGTGTGCATCAGGGCTGTAACACACTGATGGCATGTGGCAAACCTGAGACAACCCAAACGCCCAGGATTTTAATTCTCACAACTGAAGTCTCTTGAATACCTGTGAGCATCTGGTTCCTGACAGCAAATTCTGGAGCGTGCAAAATAGTCCATAGCTCTATCCTCTTTTTTTTTAACATCTTTTTGCTTATTGTTCCAAAAGGTCATTGCTCTGAAGACTAGAATATTTTTTTCCTAATTTGAAGCTTGCATTTCCATGATCAATTTATAACCTTGAGGTTTGTGTTTACAATAAAGGTATTTTCTCTTTTTCTGGCTGTGCACTTCTTGGAGGTGGTTAGAGAGACTGTGTTCATTATCTCTTTCCCAAATTTCCTTATATTAGGTTAAGTCAACATCTGTTAGCATCCTCTTCCCTCTTGGCTTTCCTGTTCTTTCCCTAGCTTGCCTCTCAGTGTCTTCTACTTTTTAATTTAATCTTACTGGAACATGAGTGATGAGACTTTATCCTACAAAGTTCTGTTTAGGAGACTGGTTGGCAGAGTCCCTTGGAAGGCAGTCGTGAAGGGCAAAGGAAGGCTGGACATTCTTAAAAAAAAAACCACCTTAAGGTGCAGGAGCAGGCCATTCCCACATGTCAAAAGAGAAGCTGTTGGGAAAGAAGACTGGCTTGGCTGAACAGAGAGCTTCAGCTGGCATTCAGGAGAAAATGAAAAGTTTATAATCCTCAGAAAAAGGGGCAGAGAACTCCAGATCACTACAGGGGTCTTGTGAGGTTATACAGACAGAAAATTAGAAGGGCCCAAACCCAACCAGAACTTAAGCGGGCTACAGCTATAAAAGACAATAAAAATGCTTCCCAAGGAGAAATTCCATCATTTACTGGATGTGGGGTGAAATATAACCACAAAGAATGAGGAAAAGGCTGTTTTAATGTCTTTGCCTCAGTCTTTAATAAAAAGATCAGTGGTTCTCAGGGCACTGAGACTCCTGAGCTGCAAGATAGGGATAGGGAGCAGAATGAAGCCTCTATAATCCAAGGGGAAATTGTTAGTGACCTGCTACACACCTTAGACAGACCCAAGTCTATGGGCTGGATGGGATCCATTCAAGGATACTGAAAGTGCTGACAGAAGTGCTCATCAAGCCACTTTCCATCATTTATCACCAGTCTTGGTTTACCAGTGAGGTCCCAGATGGCTGGAAGTTAGCAAATGTGGTGCCCATCCACAAGAAGGATCAAATGAGAATCCAGGGATCTACAGGCTTGTCAGCCTGATATTGGTCCCAGGGCAGGTCACGGACCAGGTAATCTTGACTGCAGGACAATCAGGGGATTAGACCCAGACACTGTGGCTTTGGAAAAGGCAGGTCTTGCTTGACCAATCTGGTCTCCTTCCATGACAAGATGGTCTGCTTAGTGGATGAGGAAAAGTCGGTGCTTGTTGTCTACCTGGACTTTGACACTATTTCCCATAGCATTCTCCTGGAGAAACTGGCTGCTCCTGGCTTGGACAGGAGTTCCTGCACCATTCACTGGGTTAAAAACTGGCTGGATGGCTGGGCCCAGAGTGGTGGTGAATGGAGTTCATCCAGCTGGTGGCCAGTCACAAGTCCTGGAATTCCCCAGGACTCAGTGTTGGAGCCAGGTCTGTTAAATATCTTTATTGATGTTCTGGAGGAGTGCATCAAGAGCATCCTCAGTCAGTTTGTACATGACAGCAGGCTTGGTTGGAATGTTGATCTGCTGGAGGGCAGGAAGGCTCTGCAGAGGACCAGCTGGACCAGTGGGCTAAGGACAGTGGTATGAGGTTACACAAAGCCAAGTGCCAGGTCTTGCACTTGGGCCACAACAGCTCCAGGCAGTGCTGCAGGCTGGGGGAGGAGCAGCTGGGAAGTGGCCTGGCAGAAAAGGCCCTGTGGGTGCTGGTCAACAGCAGCTGACCAGGAGCCAGCTGTGCCCAGGTGGCCAAGAAGGCCAATGGCACCCTGGCCTGGCTCAGCAATGGGGTGGCCAGCAGGAGCAGGGCAGGGATTGTCCCCCTGTACTCGGCACTGGTGAAGCTGCACCTCAAGTCCTGCAAGTTCAGTTTTGGGTCCCCCACTCCAAGAAAGACACCGTGGTGCTNCAGCTCCATGCAGTGCTGCAGGCTTGAGGAAGAGCAGCTGGGAAGTGGCCTGGCAGAAAAGGCCCTGTGGGTGCTGGTCAACAGCAGCTGACCAGGAGCCAGCTGTGCCCAGGTGGCCAAGAAGGCCAATGGCACCCTGGCCTGGCTCAGCAATGGGGTGGCCAGCAGGAGCAGGGCAGAGATTGTCCCCCTGTACTCGGCACTGGTGAAGCTGCACCTCAAGTCCTGCAAGTTCAGTTTTGGGTCCCCCACTCCAAGAAAGACACCGTGGTGCTGGAGTGTGTCCAGATAAGGGAAGATGGTGAAGGGTCTGGAGCACAAGTCCTGTGAGAAGTGGCTGAGGGAGCTGGGATTGTTTAACCTGGAGAAAAGAAGGCTCGGAGGGGCTCTTACCACTGTCTTCAACTCCTTGAAAGGAGGGTGTAGCCAGGTGGGGTGAGTCTCTGCTCCCAAGAAACAAGTGACAGGACAAAAGGAAATGGCCTCAAGTTGTACCAGGGAAGGTTTAGATTAGATCTCAGGAAAATTTTCTTTATGAAAAGGGTTATTAAGCACTGGAACAAGCTTCCCAGTGAAGTGGTTGAGTCCTCCTCCCTGGAGGTATTTAAAAGACATGTAGAACTGGTCCTTAGTGATGTGGTTTAGTGGTAGACTTGGCAGTGGGGGGTTAATGGTTGGATTTGATGAACTTAAAGGCCTTTCTTCAACCTAAGTGATTCTACGATTAAGATACTGATAACTTCATTTTCTCTGTTGGAGTACCTTGCTTGATACTTCCTAAGATAGCATTTCACCTTTATTTTTTTAACGTAACTGCGCCAATGGCTCAGAAATATCTCACAACTAATAAACATACTTTTTTATTCTCCCTTGTTTTGCTGTCTCCAAAAAGTAATTGTAGAAACTTTATTTACTTCATTAAATGCCCAACTTCATATTTGTACTACTAAATTTTATCTCAATCTTGCAGCATCTCCTTTGGATGAAAGGTACCCACCCATCTGCAGTTGCTTGCTAGGGTCTTGTCAATCTGACTGTGTTTCCTCTGTGCACTCTGTTGTCTAACAACTGTATCTTCTGCCTGGTCTTAGCTATGTACTGGAGACCATTAGCTTCCCCACATGCCCTTCACAGTTCTCGCCTTGCAGTGGAAATACTGTTTCCAGTTGCTGCAGCGCAGGAATTATGTCCGTGGTGAATCAGAAATGCATGAATAGCCAGGAAAGGTAAACCTTACAATGTGGAGCTTCTCGTAAAGATCCTAAAAATTGCTTGAAAATATCAGTCTACATTTAAATGCAATTACTTATATTTAACTTTAATTAATGACTTAAATAATCTTATTTTAGGTCCAAGTTAGGATTTGTCATTACTTGTGGTTTCTCTGTGACCTCAGCTGCTATTGATCAGAAAGTCAGTAATTCCAGTCTGATTCTGTCTTGTTGGGCCTGGAACTAAAAATATTTTGAGAACTTAATTAATATTTATAGATTATGTAAACAGAATGCCTCTTACTTCCATAGTCTTGTTATTCGATAAATGTCTCTGTATTGATGGTAGCTCAGTCCAGCATTAAATAAGCAGAAGATTATCTTCCTGTAGGTCATTTTGTTTCAGATCATTAACTCCATTTTCTAGTCAGCTGCCTCTCTGCAAATTCTAAAAACATTGACTCAATCTACATCGGTGTTACTGCTAATTCATTTCAATTATTCCAGTCAAATGCCACAACATATAAAAAATACCTCAGATAATCATTATGGGACAGAGCTCCAGAGCACTGCCAAGGCTCTTCACTTGTTGAAGACTACAGGCTGCTATGATGCCAGCTATGGTCTCCCAATGACTTATTAAATCCATCCTGGTTAACTGGATGAACTGTTAAACAGTTTTGGGTTTTTTTTCTAAACTTTCTCTCATATTACATTTTAGACTTTTTGGCGTGCTTAAATCTGTCCCTTAAAAAAAATGTAATGTGCCTCTTAACAAAAAACAATGAGGAATAGCTCTGTATAAATAATTATCACAATCAGCAAAATCTTATTATTTTACCAGTTCCTGATCTTATCTTCAATTTCTGAACTCTCCATATCTAGAAACATCTCCATCACCATTATTCTCCATTAGCTCTGACAAAGACTGATCTGTTTTTAAACACTGGTAGTTGCATTCTCCTGATACCTCTGCTTTTAAAATGATCTTTTTTGCACATGTCCACTTCTAAAATCTTGTGAAGTTCCAGAGTTATCAGGCATTCAATATCAGGCCCTTCAAAATGTTTTGCTTTTCTCAAGTGTATGATCGGCAATAGACACTATTTTTTCCAAGAAATGGGGAAAAAAATCAACTTCAGTTGTGATGAGACAGTATTTTTTTTCTAAAAAAAGACAATCACTAGAGGTAGCATCTGCTCCTCAGCTCCACCATAGACCACCCAATCCACAGAAAGTTATCCATCAGAATCAGTCAGCTGGGGAATACAGCCTGCTCTGGATGCCAAGGATCTCCAGGGAGCAACACAGCCAAATTCATATAATTCCTGTTCACCAAAGGATTTAAATCAGAAATATTCCTGCAAATTACTATAATATCTTCTTACTGTAACTACCACCAACATTTCTGAAGAGATCTGACATTATAGAAATCACGAAATACATTAGCAAGTTGTTTGAGACAGAGAAGAGAGAAAAACTTCAGAGGATACTTGGTTTCCGATCAGATTCAACTGCCAAGAATATTAAATTAAAAAGTAACCTGAAGATCCTTAATGCTACTTTGAATAAATATTCTCTTTCTTGTTTTGAACAAAAATTAGTCATAAAAGAAAATTCTTTTACTGTAAGCAAAGCTTTCAGTAGGCATTGCAATAGAAGGTATTGTAATAGAAGGTTTTTAAGATATACAAAAAAGAACAATATTTTTCAATTCCAAGACAGCATTTAAAAAAAAATTAAAATATTGTAAGTAACTTAGTAACTGTTAGGTTGGGCTCATATCACTAACAGAAAAATCCTGCTATCATTATTTCATTAGTAATTCTGCTAAAATGAACATGGTATGTATTTTTTTCTCTAAGTGCAGGACATATTTCCTCAGTGATCCAAATGACTGGGAAAAGGTATGTCCTGCAGAGAAAAAATACATCTGACCAGAAGTAAATATGTACAATAAAATGGAGATAATTGAGTGAGAAGGCTTAACCAATCCATAGAAAACTTCATGCCCACAGCTACTTTGATTATTAAATTCTTACGTATGTTGGTATAAGATTGTTAAGATGCAATATTCACCAAAATTATATACTTAGTATATTTCTTGTACAGTTACAGCCTAGGAAAATTGAGTCTGGTGCCTTTAAAAAACATTTCTTTGGAGATTCCTAGGAATGTGGAGGACTTTCCAAATGTAAAGTTCTGGGGCTTTTTTTTTTTTGCAAGTGCAGTGCTGCCAAATATTTTTTACCACTAAATAAATACTATTACAGCTGCATTTGAGCAGTAATAGTGGTAGCTAATGGCCTATTCAGTTAATCATAGTTATTCACTCCCTGGAAATGCCTCAGAATATAATAAATGTTTTGTTTTCATTGTGGACTCTTAAATTACAGGCATTATATAACACCCATGATATATAACCTATCTGTATGAATACAAACTGAACCCAAAATCACTCCCCTAAAATATTTCTAGTATTTGGAACCTCCAAAGAAAGAAATATGCTGTTGTTACCCACAGAACTACTAAAATAGCACTAAAAGCAGGGTAAGAAATGGTTTTAAAGAACATTCTGATTTAACTAAAATGTGGCTATTAGTCATCCATTTACAGAGGTCTGAAATAACTATTACAGAATATTTTTTAAACAAAGAAAATAAGAAACATGCTCAAATAGCTGAAGCAGAGAGATCCTCCCCTAAAGGAAAATAGGGCTGCAGATGTAGGGTTTCAGTCTGCCCCATAAAAGACAGAATAACCATAAAGTCTTCACTCTGAGACCAGTGCTCTCATCGGGTGTTGTACCAATATAAGATTTATCTTGTTCACCTCTTTTTTAATATTTATATAGCTTGTAGAAGTTCCTGCCAGTCTTAGCTCTGCTTTGTTCACTGCTCAGGAGAGATAATATGTATTATGCTGCATGTTGACAACCAGTCCCAAGGGTAGTGTGAGATATATATATCTATATATATATATATATGTTGCCATTATACTGATGAGGCACACAATCCCCTGTAGTTCCTTCAGGAAGTATCTTTCAGATGCACTTTAAAAAGCTGCAGAATGTTTTAAAACAATGTCGGGCTTCTGAGGTCAGGCTGTGTTTTTCAGCTGCAATTGCTTTGCAGAAAGGATTAGATTGTAGGTCATAAAAACATTCCCCTGGTTACTTCAAGGAGTGAAGACAACCTTTGAAACAGTCTTCTGATGGCTTCCTGGGTGAAACAACTCCTCCATGGAAGCATACAAAAACTCAGAAGGCTGTCAAAATTGGAATATGGACAAAGTTTGGTATTAAACACCTCTTTTATTTCTCCTGGAGAAAAAGACACTCAAGTATTTGCTGAAGAAGTAGTTTGGCAGGCCATAAAAGACATGGGCGGGTGTTCTAGTTTTATCTTTAGTTTTGTAGAACTTTTCAGAATTTAGTGATGAAAAGGAAATTAAACCAAAGTGATTATAAAATGAGAGATTTCATCATCCCTAGGAAGGGAAGAGCAGACCAGTGCTAGAGAAGCACAGGGAATGCAGCCACACTCAGCTTCAGACACTAATCAAGGACACCCTCAGGCAAAGGCAATCCAGAGGGGAAGCGTTCAAAAGAGAGGCTTAGTTTACAGAAGGGCAGCACTAAAGCACGGCAGCAGCACTTAACCCAGTGCACAGTAAGTGAGCAGTATGCTTTACCAGGAGATAATTAATTACCTTAGAGCCCCAAAGGAGTAATTTAAGAGGCATCAGTACGTACACATGCTGGGAGAACTGCAAAGAATTCACCACGCAAACATGCAGGGAAAAGAAAGATAGAGAAACATAAGGAAAGCCCTGCAAATGTGTTGGAAAAAGAAATGCAGCATTGAACAACTTTGCTAGTTCAAAATAAACTTTTCCAGTGAGAACACTGCTGCCATCACCTGCAGCTCAGCAGAGATCAATTTAGCACCTGAGCATTGCCTTTGGTGGCTGAAATGTCAGTGACCTCAGCTCATCATACACTGTGACAGCGACAGGCAGAGAAAAGTCTGACTGCAGACTACAACATAACTTCTCCATGTTATCAATCATAAAAAGGTCTTCCATGAGGTTTCTCAAAACAAGCTAGCTGTAAATCTGATGCCTTGTATATTTGACAATCTCACACTTTGGTGATAAAGGAGATTTTTAACATCTGATATAATATATTAAACTGGGTTAGGTTGCAAGCAGTTTACAAGGTTGGATTAGAACTCACCATAATTGCAGTAATTTGGATAAATGTTCTGAAATTAATGCATTAGATTCACAATGAGAAAGACAAATTACCACAGAAGTATCTGAAGGGAGTTACAGCAGTCTATAAGCAAACTCTTAGCCAGGACACTATCCACTTGCAGAAAAAGGGAGCCTGACATATAGTCAGAGTAATATTGTAAGCAAATCAAGTAATTATTTTTCCCCTATCAGCAGTGGCAAGGCCCTGACTGCATTCCTATATCCAGCTCTTCCTACTGGGCTGTTGAAGGAAAGAGAGAGTTGGAGGGAGTCCAGGTAAAAGCCACAAAAAATTGATAACAGATGTAGAAGACTGGAAGGTTGAAAGAAACAGGGGGTTTAGTCTAGAAAGAGTGAAGACTAAGAGAAGACATGATAACATACTTAAAATACGTAAAAGTTTGTTATGAGAAGAGGATGATAACTAATTGCTCTCCAAGTTCATCATGCAGAAGACAAGACTTAGTATGCAGTTGTGGAGAAAAGCTTTCTAACACGAGGCCAGTCAGCCAGGCAGCAGGTTATCTCCAGGTATTGGATGTAATGGTGTCACAAGAAGCGATGGCAGTGTCTGATACAAAGCCATGTGGGCAGGAGAAGTGTGTTTGGCTCTCCCTGAAGCAGGTGAACAGCCCAGGTGATCCCGTGTGAGAACCTGTCCAGCCTCATGCTCGGCCACAGAAACCAGGCACAGATCAGAGCTTTCCATCAAAGAGACTGAACACTATGATGCAAACGACTGTCATTTGTCTCAAGATGCTTGCCAGGAAGGATGGAGCCTGCAGGACAAGGGATGAATCTCTCAAATCCATTCAGCTGTTAATTCAACTGGCTGGAAGTAGCAGAGAGCTCCCACTCAGCCACTGCTGGGTGCTCTTCTACTTGTTTGATGTGCTCGTACTCAGTCGTACCTTTACTCCACCTTTGCTGTCTGTAGCCCTTTGCAGTGGTTTACAGGAGTATTATCATAGGAGTGGTTCATCCAGAGGATTCAAGTACACACCGCTGTGGGGCCACTGGAGAAATGAGTTAGTGAATGCATTAGAATGAGCTGAACAGGCTAAAGCAATAGGCAGGGCTGAGGCTGCAGTGATGCCTGGCAGGGACCAGGCTGGTCACCAAGGCTGTACCTAGACAAGGCAAATGGCATGCAGAGGAAAAGGGGTGACACACCAAGAGACTGTACCATAGAGATTCTCACTATGGGGGCACAGCTGGCAGCCACCAGTGCCAAATCTCTGCTGGGGAGGACAAGCTGTGCAAGGCCACTGCATTACAGGGGCCAGCCATGCCAGCCACCAATGGGGTAAAGAATTCCAGCTGGTTGAGAAAATAGGATCAGAAACCCCAGTATGACAGTGAAAGGGAAAGACAGGCTTCATTGTGGGAACATCCAGAGTGAGGCCCGTAAGGTTTGCTGCTTTTAGAAGAGTTGAGGAGAAGAGATTAGGGAGAGAGATTGTGAAAGGCCCTATCCATCACAGAAGGGCAAGCCTGAGTGTGCAGACCCTCAAGTAGCTTCACCTATACACTGGTGGATTCACAACAGGTCTCTTACTATTATTAATTTTTTTTTTTTTTTAAAGAAGCATAGAATTTAATTGATATTAAATGGAATTTTCAAAAACAAAATCTTCACATAAACTGGCAAGTGGGCCTCATTGATTCACAGAGAGAGAAGCTGCAGCAACAGCAGGAGCAGTTTGGGTGTGCTGGGTCTGGCACACAGCTGCCAGGCCCCTCCATGACACCCTGTGCCTGACTACAGCAACCCTGGCATAAGGTGCCCTGCCTCTATTTGAAGGTGCTGCTAATGGAGCAAATCCATTTTCCAAACTACAGTGGGCACACAGTGCAGAGTGAAACATTTCCACTTCTCTTCTCTTAGCCTATAACAAAATTATCTATAAAAACAAACTACTCTCCATTAAAGTAATAGAATGGAGAGCAAGGCAAACATAGCCAAAGCTCTGTTCTTAAGCTCAGTCACATGTAAAGACTGGATAATGTACTGTGCATGTTGAAATTGCTTCTTACATGACAATGCAGACCATAACTATTGTCCTGGCAAAATCAAAGTCATGGATAAATGGGATTAAATCAGGTCCTGTCAATTACTCAGTTGTTCTTTCTACTTTCCTGTTAAACTTTATAGCTTTCTGAAAAACTTCCTCAGGTTAGAGCAAAATAAAGGTCATACTTCAACTTTTTAATGATGATTTCCATGATTTTCCTGGTATGATGTCAAAATTGGTGTATATTACACACTAGCTTTTAATTATAAATGTAGACAACTAATGAGAGTGTACAATTTATAGACATTCATATCTGAATTTTTTTAATGGTCCCTGTAGGGAAAAAAAAAAGGTAAAGAAAGTACAATACTATCACACAAATGTTTGAAATGCAACGTCCTGATTACTCCCTTTTTATTTTCCAAATATACTGAGGTAGCATTAACATTTCATTGCCTAATATCCTTTGAAATTAATTTAAGTTTAATAGCTGTTTGCACCTCTAACTGCTTCAGGAGGGGGGAGTGGGGTGGGAAGGAGCACCTGTAATTATAGAAATGACCAAGAAAGCAACACTCAAAAGACTTATTTCCTCCTTGGATTCCACAGTCACTCCAGAGCCTCTGCAGACCGTATTTGCATGGGTAAGGATGACTTCTGAAGTAAAATAAATCTGAAGGTGACTTCTCTATCAAATGAAGTAACTAAGTGGGATAACATTAATTTCCGGAAAATACCTGCTTTCCTTCATTTTGTAAGATTGCTTTATTGGACATCTTCTTCAGTCTCTCCATGGAATGGCAGCACCAGCTAAGTGCTAGGAATGTAGCAGATATTCCTCTTTCTGCTGTGCATCATGCCATAGGTTGCTGCAGGTTGAACAATCATTACAGACATTTATGGCAGCATAAACTCTGAAGAAACTATGCCAAGTAGGGACTGAGGATACAGAAAATAATTGTGAGCCTCCAAGGACAGTTGTCTGTATCTTCCTAACTACATGAATGCATCTTTGTCTTTGTTATACAGTTCAGGCAAAATCTCCCTGAAAGCATACAGGTTGTTAAAGAAAAGGCATCACAAAACTTCCCATTAACAGTTGTAGCAGCAGGGCCCAAATCTGTTCCTAGCACTTCTGCTATGAAACCTAACACACACAGGCAAAAATGTTCCTCAGCTAACAGGTCACTCTCAAAAAAAGTAAAACAAAGAATTGGGAAAAAAAAAAAAAAAAAGCAAATTCTATCATCATCCCTTTATCAAAAATAAAAAACCAAAATGCTGAGACATAAAGCATTTTGTCCCCTATCGCATAAAGCCTATGGTAAGCCACATGAGATCTTTAGAGCACTCAATCCAACTTTCATTAAACTATAATTAATAAAATGGATATTTGATCATATTCCTATGAATTATCATTAATATAAGACAGGATGTTAACACAGATAGAAATTCCTGATTTGCCTGACTTTTCTGAAATTGTATCATTGATGTGTGTGTATGAGAGCTCCAGATCCTCTCCAACAAGTAATACAGCAAGGACACTTCTCATCTGGAAAAGAAATGCATAGCATGGAAACAGGAGCATCCTAGTCAAAATGCTCAGGTGTTTAGATAGGATAAGGAGAAAAAGCTGCAATGAGAGATCAAGGTTTATAGAAATTAATATGATACTTTCCTCTGATCTCCACAAAACAAGCAATGAAAGAAGGAATTTACAGACAATCTGCAGGCACCAGTAATTGTCACCATAAAATTCTGTATTTTGTTACTTTATTGGTTTATTTTACAAATATCCTAGCATGAGAGCTTGAAGGATAAAGTAGCACATTTTTACAACTGACCATGATTCAAAAAGAATACAGCCTTTTTCAGTATTGTACTTAACTATGCCAAGTCAAAATCTTTGGACACAAAGTTAAGTCCTGGCTTAAGTACCTTGAGAAATCAGGTGATAGTGTGGGCAAGAACTGGGCAGTTCTAGAAAAAAGGGAAGCTTGAACATAAAAAATACTACACTGAGTGGGAAGAGACAGGATAATCCAACATGAAAGACTACAGAAGTGCATATTTATAAGCACCCACGGAATGCTTACTCTGTGTTAATCTAATCCTAGCTAGGTAGATTTCAGCACAATTACCAAGAACCATCAAACATTTTGATTCAAAACATACTTTACTTTCCAGGTGCAATTCCATCAGGATTTACACCCCCCTGCTGGGGAACAGTATTTGTGTCTTTGAGAACTTGTGCTTTTATGCAGTGCACTGTATCACAGGGTGAACAGATGCCTCAAAGGAAGGGAATGATGGACTTGGGTAACCTCTGAGATTAAAATTATTATTTTACTTTTAGTACTGCAGGCCAGACTGCTCTGTCCTGTAATTGATTATTTTCCATAGTTATACAAATGAAAGCTAAAGAGACCAAATAAAGCTACAAGCATTTGTTTCCTGTGATGAAAGAAAAAAGATTTTTCACGAATAAACTGTCACTCTCACTTACTGCAAAACAAAAATATCTATTATGGGAGAGAAGACCTATTTTAATGTGATGACACATCAATTTTTGGATGCAACTACAAGACAGCTTTATTTTGTATGGCAACTTCCATACAAAACTTATTTTTGTTTGAGCCATATGTTTAAACAGTGAAAGTAATTTAATAATACAGTGCAAGTAATTTAATAATACAGTTCTAATGTTCATATAAAATAAATGCAGATAAGGAGACAAATCAAGGGTGCATAGCTATTTACTTCTATGTTCTGACTGTCCAATAGGGACTTAATAGTGCTATAAATTTAAGTCTTTTTAAAAGAGTCAAACTAAATATCATACAGGACTAAAAGCAGTTAGATACCTGGAAGACTGTAATTGAAACTTCAAGAATCTTGCTGACAATATATTTATTTATATCTGGGCTTATGGACACTCATTTGTAGTTATTAAAATATGGTTTAATAATCAGTAAAACTTCACTAAAATGTCTCTCAGTTAAAATTTTGCAGCCTGGGAAACATACTTGCTTCTTGAAAACCTAATTAAAAGCCAAAGAATGTATCACATCTCGCAGTGTTAATGAAAAATGTATCATCTGCTTCTATCAAAAATGTGAAGTGCCATTGAAAGCAGATGGAAGGAAGGAGAATCTCAAGAAATTATTTGTGAAAGATATCACACAGAATATTTCAGAGAATTAAATTCCTTTACATGAATTATTTTGAAATTCATGAAAGGTAATTGACACCATTAAGAGCTTGCTGGTGGAAGGGTAGTTTGTGTGTAGTATTTCCCTAACTTTTAATATTAAATTTTGGGAAATCAGCCCAGTTCCAAGAAATGTCAGGTTTTTAAAAATATTTGAGTAACATTTCACATTCTAGGTTAAGAAAAAAATTGTTTCATTAGACAGAGTAATCTCACAAGCTCATCTACCTTGAACCACAATGTCAGGAAATTAAAAAATTAGGAAACAGAAACATGAACTGAACAAAAGGACAAACTAAAGGTGTGTTTTAACATATTAGACTTTTAAACTTGTCACTGCTCTATCAATTGTGCTTACAATCAAGTAAGCAAATAGTCAAGTTTACATAAGTGTTATTATATTATTTTCTGTTTTTTTCATTTTTGCCTGATTTGTTTCTTTTCCTTTAGGCACTAATGCAATGATGCTTCCACATGTGCTTCAAATGTAAGCACATCCAGTTATTCTTAACAGACTTATCATATTTTATGTGCCTTGCTGGATTAATATCTAGATTTTTTAATGTCATAGTTATCATAAAAAAGAGTGGTAAATCAATGGGGGAAGCAACTCAATCCACTTTTCAAATTATTGATGAGAAATCAAAAGCATTTATTATAACAGTTAAAGCACTGCTGAGTGTGTAAATGAGTGCTCTCACAGCTTCACAGAGATTATCACAGAGTTGTGAAGGGACCCACAAGGATCAGTGAGTCCAACTGTTAAGTAAACAGCCTGTAAAAGGATCAAACCCATTTGATCATGATGTTGGTGTAATCAGCATCATACTCTGACCAACTGTGCTCATCTCAGAATCTGATCGTGTTTCCAACAGACATATTCCAGTGGATTATTTTTATGCTTTCTCTTTCTGGCAGTGCTGCCCTTCAACCTCTTCAAATGTGTTTTGATGCTGAAGACTGTTAAGGATGAAATAAAAGGGTAGAAAAGAAGGCAGAAGAGCTTTAAATATCATACCACATACATACCACATTCAAGTATGTTTAATTATTGCTTTCAGATGGTCACTACTGAGACCTTAGATGCACAAAGCAAGTGTGCAATCAATAGTGACCAAAGCAGCGTCCATCTCATCCACTTACACAGGACGCAAAAGGAAAAAACATGCTATCTGCTCTGTAATAGCAGCATAATTTGAACTATCAGCAACTGGCCATAAGTATTCTTTAATTGACTTGCCCCCTGACAATGATACAATGATACAATGATACAATATGATACAATGCTTCTGAATTTACCTTTACTAGAGGAGAATCTAATTTAACTGTAAATACTTAATTTTGACTAAATTCTACCACAAGGTTATTTTACCTCTTTATATGCTTGGGCAGCTTACTTTTTTCTTCTTATTAAAACTAACTTTATTCTCTCTTGAAATGAGTATGGATGGGTACTGATTGCGAGTCAGAGGTGACTGCTTAGACTTGGCTCTCTGGTCGGTTTGAAGGGTGCCTTCCTCACAGTCTCAGGGAGTGGCTGAGCAGGGTGAGCATCTGCTCCTGACGCAATTGATGGTCCCATGTGTCACAGGAAATCACCAACTGCTTCAACTGACATCCAGAAGGAATTTGGGAAACAGGTGACATAGACATTTTGCAAGTCTAGGGACAGATTCTATCGTAACTCCACAGTGGTTTCTGAATTAATGTAAGCTAGTGTCTCTGGCTGTGTCGGCATTGAATATTTAAGATAAGTTTTAGAATAACATAAGTTTTTTAGGGATATAGAACATGTCTAGAGCAACAGTGGAGAACTGCAATGTCCTGATAACCGTAAAAACCTGAGTAATGAGGACCCTTTTCTGTGTCTATTCCTTTCATACTTTTACATGCAAGCACAAATTTTCAGAATAATAGTGAAAATTAGGAACATTTTATAGTACACAGCTTCTGCTCTCAAAATCTCATTCCATTTCTAGGCAGTGAAAGATTTGCCATATTGGAGGTTAAGAACAGGACACAATGAGTAATTTTGCTGACTACTTCCAAATGATACTATGATTTCCCCCCCAGAGTCTCGCAGACTTATGAGTGTCTTAAAAGAAAGCTAGGAGAGCTATAAAATAAAATAAAACAAAATGAGAAGCAGCAATTGTTTCAAGGTTTGCTAAGTTGCCCAAGGAACTATTTCTCAGCAGAATGACTCTGAGGTTTTGTTTCAAGCAAGTCCTTTGGGAGACATCACCTTGCCTTGTTACAGGCATGTCCACTTGGGGATGAGCTACAGGAGGGTGGGTGGCCCAAACCTAATGATATGAGCATGTGAAAAAAAACTATTTTCTTGATACTTGAAGCATCTTTAATAAAGCTGACCTTTGGAAACAGATCCTATTCACCCAGCAATGTATCCTCCTCTAGAAGATCCCAGGGAAAGCCTGTACTTTGCTCTGACAGGAATGAGAGCTTTCTGCGCCAGCATTACTTGAGGTGGACAGCAGACTTCCTCGTTCCTTCCCACCTCATTGTACGGCGACTTTCACACAGATTCACAGAATATTCACAGTTGGAAGGGACTCACAAGGACCACTGAGCCCAGCTCCAAAGTAAATGGCCAATGGGGGGATTGAATCCACAGCCTTGCTGTTACCAATTGCTCCCACCAACCCCCTTCTCCCAGGACAGTGCTCGTACCAAACAAGGTGACAGCTGCTGAGCAGCCACATCCACAGCGTGGGCACACGGAGCACAGGGACTCCTCCCGGTGCTGTGGCCTGACATAGGGGCCTGGAAACCTGGCAGGGAACCTGCCCAGCATTTACAGGGGCAGCATAAAACATGGAAACTTAAAATTACCTTTACAAGGACTGCTTAAGTTGAAATTATTTTAATTTTTATTTTCAAGTTGTTTAAATTAGAAAAAAAAGAGACAGTATTATGATGATTTATTTAATCTAGTTTTCCATTAGTAATTTGTGTGGTTTTTCTCCCCATAGCTAGGTTTACTCTTACTAAAATGACCACCCAAACATTCTGATCTAGGATTAGATATAACCATTATAATTTTGATGAGAGAATATAGTATATCAACATAAATTTGTTTAGCAATGATATACCTTAATACATATTCAGATCTTGATTTCTTATAAAGAGAATTATAGATATTATGTATCTTATTTTCAAAGAGACAATTTTTAGTTATCCTCAATTATCACCCTTTTGAGTCAATAGGGAGTCATAATTTGCAAACAATATTTGAAGACCTAATCAAATTTCCTTTTGTTTTGCAGTCATTTACACAATGAAGTTTATCTTTTGCTTTATATGTGCAACATGGTTTTCTTTGGTACACCCACAAGCATTCCTTCATCTGCCATGTGAACAGAGTGACTCTACAAAAGCCCATCCATCTCCTTATTGCCCTGACCCTGTTGTGGAGAGCAGCCTTTATGCTCCCATTATGAAGGTGCCTGCTGTGTTTCTCCACCCAAGCCATCCCTCTTGCCACCTCTCCAGTTACGATCCACTGTACATTTAAATGAAGATTCTCTTTCATCTCACCAGGAACTGGACAGCCTGAGCTAGAAATCCATAAGCTGGGAGACTTTTACCTCCCTCTGCTGCAAGAAGAATGCAGAAGTGGCACTCTTTTAGAGGTGAAGGGACCACATGAGATTTACTGGCATGCCCTCTGTAAGAGGCTGGCCAATGATAAAGGAATGACAGAATCCAAGACAGACAACTGACAACAGGAGGTTATGCATGACACATGCTGCCCTTGGCTCCACGCACAAGGAGACCTGTCCAGAGATTCGTGCTGTGCTACCCCAATAAAGGTAATTCAAGCAGCAATCAAACAGCTTAACTTCTACAGGATCAAATCTGGGTATTGCTATGTGAAAACCACTCTTTGACCCTACTTCACACAACTGATTCTAACAAGAGAAAAAGGACTTACAGAAGTTTCCTTCTTTGCTGATATAAATAAAACTGAAAGAAAAAAAGCCTCTTTCCTACAAGTTAGAACTTCTGTTATCAGATGCAATGAAAAAATCTATTAGCTTGTTTTCTTTCTAAGCAGAGGTTTTTAAAAACAGCTTATTGAAGCTATGTTTAAAAAACCTCATGTCCACATAAAAACTGAAAGGGTATTTATACTGTAGATGCCCCAAAATAAAACCAGCTTTGCCTTTACTTCCTCCCTTTAATTCACAGCAAAGAACATAACTTAATCCATACTCTGTACCTGCAGAGAATACTACAATTGCATTGTTCTTGAACAGAGGGAAAAAATATTCCCTGTAGTACAGGGAGAAGAAAAAAAGAAATGAAAGCTTCAGAGAAGAACCAGGAAAGATCTTAATAAAGAGATGAATAAGAAATCAGTCACTCACGAAGAAGGTTATCACATGAAAATCTCTAGCTTTCTGGGATTTCCTTTCACATTTCAACATTGTAAGACTAAACCTCTGGCTTCCTCTTAAAGCACTGAGTACAAATCAACATGAGGAAATGGAAATACAAAATCCAGCTAGTGTACAACAGAGTGTACAACAGAGGGTGCAAACTAGCCCAGTGTGCACGTACAGACGGGAATTGTACAGAAAGCAGTGCACTGAGGCACAGCAGTGAATGACTCCGAGAATTGTATTGGATATTTACAGCACCTCACCTGTACGGGGCTTAAGGCAGCAGCTCTCTGGTTTCCACAGAGCCGCACCACAGCGGGCTGGGAAGAAACAGCCGCGACTATGCAAGTGCTGGGCACCCTCTGCTGGTTTCACCAGCAAGTCACCAGGATTGGGAAATAAATACAATGAAGTGCAAGCAACATCCAGAGAAGAAAAAACGTCTTAACTACAAGCAAGAGGAAAAAAAGAGGGATCAAAATATCTTTCAAAAATTAAAAGAAATTAATACGTGCAAAACCTTTTAGATTTTAACTCAGCTATCTCAGCTGTTTCTCTGAATAGTTTCTATCAAACTAAAAAAGACACCCTACTCTCATAAACAAAGCATTCAGCATTTCTTGCATTGAAAATCACTGTTTTCCCCTTTCACATAACTTTTATCAACATTATGGCTATAATTTCTCCTTAGTTTACAAGACTCCTCCTGAGTGTTGACACGGTTACATGTGACCCTTCATGGTGTGCAAACCTGACAAACAAAACTCTTGCATGTTTGAAATTACCAAAAGCTAAACACATACCAAAGTATAACAGTGTTAACCCTCAGCAGCAGCCAGCTAGCTAGGCACCAATTCTACATTATAAGCAAGAGAAAACAAACATAAATCCCAGTAAATTCACTTAACATCCTTCACAAATCCTTCCGTTTCACAGTCCTTCAAAACCACAGTAATCTCTCTTTGGTCACTGCCGACACTTCTAGAAACATTTTCAATCAGTACCTAAGCATTAAAGAAAGGAATATAAAATCTCAGGTTTGTTGCATCAGTAACAAATTCAGCAAGTGCTTAAAAAAATTTTCAAATGCAACCTTTTCATCTTTGTGAAAGGAGTTGCCATACAGTTTAATTTTCACAAAAAGAGGTTCTCTCAAAAGAAAAAAACAATACTCTTGACACTTGACAACTTGCTACTTCTTATGGATTTGCTTACAAAAGTATTCATCATTTTAGAATGCAGAATAGATATTAATATCAATAACCACAGGTTAGGTGATTGAGCTTCAAAGATTTCTCCTTTTCTTGCCCACAATCCTCTCCTCTGTCCCACTAGAAAAGACTTCCCAGTTCCTCTGCTGTTTGGATGCTCATTTCTGCATCCTCCTCTAAGTCCATTAGGCTGTGATACATTCAGATGGAAATAAATGCAGAAAACATAATTTTTAAGAGAAGAAAGTTAATAAAGTACTAATGCATTTTGTCAAGGAGCACACTGTACACAGAATCAATGTACAGGTACACAGGATATAAAGCATAAAGATAAAAGGTAAAAAAAATAAAAAGAAACTAATTTCTTTTTCTGCAGTCTATACAGCTAGAAAATATATGTTCTTTTTTAGAAATACTATGATGCAAGAAATATTTGTTAAATTTGTCAAATTTTTCACAACTAGAAAACAAATTTAATGGCACTCTGATGCAGAGTATAGGATCTTCACCACTTCCATGAGCAGGGTGTATGAACTCCTCTCATCACTTTTGCATTTATCAAGCTCTATTTTATGCAGAAGAAAATTAAATATTGGAAAAGCAATAGTGTTGTTCTCAAAGAAGCAACAGAAAAAGGCACATGTGAAAGGGAGCGTTTGCCACATGTCTCCGACAGGACTTAGCAATTCCTGAACTGCACAGGTGCCAGTAGAGTTTAGGGCTTTGCTTGGTATTTCAAGTGTTCAGAACAAACAGGGCAGAAGTGGCCACCCTTCACAAAAGGCACAACCAGCTGCTGACCTTGCAATTCATGTAAGGTCCCTGAGCACCAGTACAGATGATAATTAACAAGGGGAGCAAGTCATCCAGCTGCTATTCTCATCTTCCTAAATCCAGAGACTTGCTGCAAAGAAAGGTTCAAAAACAGGATAAGGTCTCCTGGAAAGGCAGGCTTATTCTTTTTGCATGCTCCTCTTGATGCACACAGCCTGAGAAGATACACTTTGTGTCAGCATGTTTTGGGGACATGTTGGACTTTCTTTCTTAAGAAGGTGAGGAAATAGGCTGCAGTGGCTGGCTAGACACCCGTTCTCTATGCAGGCAGGAAAAGTATAGGGGAACAGTAAGAATACATTGAAACTGTTCCTTCAAAACCCACCAACTCTTCACTTTCAGACTGAAGACACTGGAAACCATAATACAATAACCAGCTTTGAAATGGTGACTTCAAAGTGCTTTTGCCAAAGAAAAGAAATCAGGGTGAAAATAAAAATTGGGGAAGTATTTAATCATTCTAGTAGAGGTTTTGTGCCTAAAGAAAACCACTAAATTTCCTATTTCAATGTCTTTAGAAATGGCTAGCAACGGCATCTGAAGGATTCCAAAGGGCACTGGAGGAGACCCAAGAACATCCTTACTAGGAACAGTGATGACAATGAGATGTAGCATGTTTGTGCTGGCTGTTACCTAGCATGGTCAAGATTACATGAGAAATGGGAAAACAAATGTAGATGTAAGTTGTATTTGAGGTATCAACCTACTGAGAGTATTTTGGAAGGCCAGAACCACAAATAGTTCCAAATTAACTTTGGGCCTTTTCCCAGCAAGTGAGACCTCGAAGTAGGAACCACCTGCCTACAGTATCTTCAGATACAATTCTGTTCCAGAAAATCCAAAGAAGCACCTCCAGTGGTTTTAAATCATCTCTCATCTTTCTTGCCTGTAACTGGGTTTCCTTCAAGTAGAGCACCTGGTTCACAAATCTGATTTGGCAGCAATTATTATATTGAAAAACATACTAACTTTAAATACTTCTCCTATTTATAAATATTAAACATGTGACAAAGTTCAGTATAAAAAGACTACTTTGCTGACTGCTGTAGTAATACCACTGCTGTGGCTCAGGTAGAAAAATCTTGATCCCTGGATCTGGATGAGCAGGGGCCTTGTGTCTACACAGCTCAGTATTATTCCACTCTCAAACCTGTGCCCCTGACAAGACACAGCAGTTTGCCTGGACATATTTGCACTCCCTGCACTACCTCACAGCCTGAGATGAAAGGTTGTGGTAGGTGTGTCAGAGTACTTAAGGTTTTGCCTGTCACAGTTCACCAGTGAATCATTTTCTATAGTGTAAGACTGGGAACCTTGTACTCTCTCATAACAAAATCAACCAACAACAAGACTGAACCTTTCTTATATATGCAACAACATTTTGTTTTACTTAAAAAAAATGAGACACCAAATAGTGTAAAAAAATCTGGTGTAACCAACCAAATGTTTCATAGCAAGCTAGATTTAGAGCCCCAACTAAATATTTAGATTTTAAAATATTCAACTGATTTTCAGAGATCATGTGTACTTAAATCTGTATGTGAATATTCCCCTGTCTAACTCTGGCTCCTCTGACACAGCAAAGATGGAAGACAAAACAAGTATGTGTCAGCTGAAGGAACACCTTAAATGTGGCATGTACTGCAAAAGAAAAAGTGAATACGGAAGTCTGTGTTTCCTTTCCTGGTGTAGACTAAATTCTCCAGCTAAGCTTCCCAGAAGCCTCTGTAAAATGGATATAGAAACATACACTGATACTTCCACAAGAATAAATTTAACGTATTGCGTGATTTTGGGGCATGTAGCTCAAGTCAATGCTAGACTGCTACTGTAAGACAAGATGTGTAATTTCAAAGCTGCATTCTAACACACTTAATAGGACCCAGTTTGGGGGTGGGGAGGAAAAAGTGAGACAAACGAACAATGACGAAATTTCTTGAGAAGGGCCACTAAGTAAATGTAATTTTTAAGTAGCTGGTTTTTAGAAAAAGCCAATCAGATGGTAAAACAGCCAATGAATTAACACCTTTCCAGTTCTTTAGCAGACTTTTTTGCCCCAAAAATGCTTTTACAGATTTGTTCCTATTGGATTTTTGTTTGTCTACTTCAATGTATCAAGATGAGAGACATTTAGAACAAATTAAATCTCCAAGCTGGGAAAAGTGAAATTCTTCATAGCTTTCAGCCAATCTGTTGGTTGGTTAAATTTCTTCACTCTGAATAATTATAATATCTGGTGACAAGGAGAGGAATGGAAAAGGAAAAACCAAGACTTTGGTATCCACTAGTCTGTACAAGTTACATGGCACAGCTCCTGAGGCTGCTTTAGCTTGTGCAGTTTTTCAAGTTGCATATTAGAGACAGGATAATCTGCTAAGATGTGTGAAAAATGCCATTTTAGTTACTTTCTTGAACACGCTAGAACCAGACTATCATGACAAATATATGTAATTTTGAATAAAATTTTTATTTCTGTCTTTTTTTTTT
>VYXF01012752.1:136994-196917 GCA_013397295.1 Polioptila caerulea
TTTTTTTTTTTTTTACATGTCATTCATTACTTCTATTCTGGTTAATACAGAAATATAAGAACTTTTCATGGAGAAGGAAATTTATTGAGGAGAGTTAAGCAGCACATTCTAAAATGAAGTAAGAAAACTTTATTAACCTAGTGCATTCATTTTTTTAAACCCTTTGATGAAGAAAAAAGCTATTTAAATAAAACATAAGCTTTCAAAAAAAGCAGTATGCAGATGAAGAAAAGAAAACTAGAGGACATAATAGATTTTGAACAAAGAACCGTGACCATGTATTAAGGGGCTGCTCTAGGGTGCTACAAAAGATCTGCTTAGAAAGTACAATCGTTTTGGGAGAGCCAGAAGATAAGACCAATGCATTTAAGTAGCTTTAATTTGCTTGCTTGCTTTCTCTATGAACTCCATGAATTTCCTAGCACAGGACTAGACAAGTATAGTGCTTGCAATTATTTTCAGACATTTTGTACAATCTATTTCATAATACTCTTAGAATCCAAATAAAACTTTATTAGGGCTGCCTGCTCATAAATACTTGCACAGGAAAGATTATTTGAAAGGAGAAAAGTTATCCCCTAGAAGGTTTTACGTTAAAAGCAGTAGAAAAACCAAGGGAACTAGAACCATATAATCTTCTATCATCTGCTATTCTAAAGGCTCCTGGAATAGAAACTGAGACACTCAAGACAGAGTTTGAAAACATGGACCTAATGAAACAGTCATGTCCCACTGGTAAACATGTGAGGTTGTATAGCACATACTGGTTTAGACTAAAGCAGCATTATTTTAATTTATCTAGCAATAACACAACAGAATGTAACAACTTTAATCAAGAATATGTTTGGGTTTTTTTCTGCAGCTAGTGGAAAGCAAGAGATGCTGCAGCCAGCACTTGTCAAACTGGGATACTATTGTGAAATGCACCATTTTAGCTACTGAGATAATTTAAAATGATCAGTAATTACCTCTGTACTAAGTAGACATTCCTCAATATGATGTTTGAGATTGGTAATGATGTGATGTTTGAGATTGGTAATTCACACAATTTAGTAATCTCCCCTTTTGATTTCTGCCATAGTTTTGCCTTAAACAGCATCACTCCCAGCTTCTCTCTTGTGTCTGTGTTATGGTGTTGCAATACATCGGAAGTATTACTTATTGAACAGGTTACACAGGCATCTAATCAGAGCATCCTCTAATCAGCATTCAGAGTGTCTTCAACTAGCAGGGCAGTATTTGGACTAGGAGATAACAAAAATAAGGAACAAAATAATCTTGAATTTTACACCAACACTTCAGTTTAGCACATTCCCTGCAAGTGAGATAGTTCTTCATCAGCTTTTTGCTGGGTTCTAAAAGAATTTACTATTTAAAGATACCTGAGCAGGTATATCAACATCTGTGTCAATTTGTACCTCCAAGAACCTTGTAAGCTTACAAATATTAATATTACAAATACCTACCTGAGTTTCGTGGGGGGTTTTTTGTTGTTTGGACAGGGTGAGGAGGTGTTCATTTTTAACTGAGGTATAAGCAATACTAAGAATAATGCTCAGGAGTACTTAAAGTCTTTGGATGCTTGCTTGCTTGATAGTTAGTAAATACTTAATCAGAATGCACACATTAACTCCTACTGAATCTAAAAAGAAAGAATCTTGCTTTCTAACTGTACTTTTTCTCATTTCAAATTAGGCTAACAAGCTATTGCTGCTGAAAAATCATTATCTGTCCAGTGGGTTACATATAAATCCACTCTGTACAGTATTTTTGGTGTCTGCTAGAATATGCTATTTCATGTCACATGTTTTCCACAGTACTTCTGATCTTGAAATGAAGATTGCAGGAACAAAGTATATATGAAGTGTTCACACAGAAACTACAGGCAGTATGCACACAAAACTTAAAAATTACACTCCAATATTTTGTAAAAATAACATTTTATCTTAATCTCTTCAAAGTTTTACATTCTAACAAAAATAATGGGTGCCTCACTCATTTTTGTCAATTCATAGAACTTCAGCCCTCCAAGTTCATTGTTTTAATATGGTGTTTTTTAATCAACATGGAATTTGAGATAGGCTATTATTTTGCTTTTAATAAATAGCAAAATTCCAAAACAATCAGCAAGCATTTTAATTTGCTGTCAGTATTTGACTTTTAAGCACCGACAGCTTTACCACTAGGGTTCTCAATAGTGAATTACCTGCATTGGTAGTCATATTGCACAAAAAATCTGAGAGATCCAAGATAAAGACTTATGGTTGTCCTAGATTTAAACATCTCAGTTATGCAACTGAATAACATAATTCAAAAGTATTTCTAACTTATTTTAAGAGAAATTATGTGATAGAACTGCTTGACAAAATAATGTAATGCAAGCATGTGAAAAAAAATGAAAATGAACTGCAAAATGTAGCACTATCTCCAGTAAACATTTTTAAAGTTGAATGTATACTTTACTATTTATGTATTTACACAACTGAAATGACAAGGATTTTCTGGAAGAAAATCAGTGAACTCAAAATAACATTTCACATTCTACAGACAAAAATTTATTGATTTTCTCTACATTTTTGTCTGAAGTTTGAAATAGGTGGTCCTTTTCAAAAGGATAAACTTAAGGCACACTTAAAACCGCATTTCACAGCATTGCGGAATGAGATGCGATTACCTCAGAAACAGCATAAATCCAAAATATTTTTCCCTTGATCAACTGAGGTGGCAGTGACAGAGCTGCCTTTGAGTAGATGAAGGTGAATGCATTTTTAGAAAGGACTTTATACACTGAGATACACTTTGTTTCTACTTAATTCCTGCTGTTATCAAGAAAAAGCTACATTACTTACAATACGATCTCTATTTAGTGTGGAAATGACATTCAGACCCAAAGTCCCCGCAACTATGGCTTAGGGGAATCCTACCAACCTACATCTGAATTAACAATTCCATATCCATTTAACACTCTTCTCACCTAGTAAGGATCTCTTGCACTGGTTTGCACACAATTGTAATGTTCTAGTATACAAATCAATATGGCTGTGAAGTTACCTGTGAAGTGTTTGAGAAACACATCAAGTCATCCGCTTTAAAGAATCTGTATTTCTGCATTTCAGCACTAACCTTAACACAAGCTAATATGAACACATAGCCATTATGACACAGATAGGAATACAGAAAATCATTCAAGAGGAATTTTACAGCATTAAAACATTAAATCAGAGAGGGAAAAAAAATCTTCAACTAGCCTATTTACATGTTACAGTACTCTCTGATCATATTGGTTTTTTGCAAACCACAAAATAGTTGCTTGTCTGAGGCCTTTAGTATGATTTCATCAGATAAGAAAATTTAAAATTAGCATTAGTGACTTAACTTTAAAAGAAAAAATGAGAGAGTACAGAAAAAGATTAATATACCAGTGATACAACTAATACCACTGTTACTCTGCAAGTGCTTAAATGTGCACTTTAAACTTTTTGAGAGAAAACACATTCATCAGCAACTGTACAATATATCTTAACAACTTCTTCATTTGTAAGAGGACTTAGACTGCTAGAACTGCCTCCTCTAATCTTTGGTAGCAGAGCATCTAAAAGATATTAAGAGCAGGATATTCAATGAGACAATCCTTTTTCATCAAGTTTGTGCAAGATAGGAATAAAAGAATAATGACAAATACAATTTTACAGCTTACTGACTTCAACAAAACCCCTATTGGACTCTAATCACTGACAAGAATCACTTTTCAGATCCTATATATTATTACTCAAAGAGATGTCATGAATTTTCTTTTTAGTAGCTCTACTTGACTTTTCTTGACTACGAAATATCAAGTACGTACACAAATTGATTTATGTTTATTATGCAAAGACCTTGCACCAAATAAGTGGAGTGAACAATATCACTGTGGCAGCGCTTCAAGGAAAAATGTAAGACTAATAACAATTAAGGAAAGATGCTTTTGCCATTCTTGTTCAAATAAGCAGCTTAAAATTAAAAACGAACATCCTGCCTTTCTGCCTTTTAAAACAATCTCTCATCTACACCAGTGAATGGCTTCACAGTGCATGCCTACTTGTGGAAAGGAAATTGAAAGAAAAATCTGACTACTGTAAAATTCAAAAGAATCAGCAGTAGATGTCACAACAGGGAAAGAAAGATTCTTTAATTACCTGAATCAATGGAAAAAAAGGGAAAGAAAGATTCTTTAATAATATGAATTAATAACAAAAATTTGTCCAGTTACTCTTGATGAGTCCTGACTTTCTGAATAGCTTTTAAAATTCTAAATCTGGAGTATGAATTTTTACAAGAGCATGTAGTGATAGAACAAGAGGCAATGGCTTTAAACTGATGTACAGCAGACTTAGATAGAAGTTCTTTCCTGTGAGAGTAGAGAGGCACTGGAACAGGTTGCCCAGAGAAGTTATGGATGCCCCATCCCTGGAAGTGTTTGAGGCCAAGTTGGATGCAGTTTAGGACAACCTGGTCTAGTGGAAGGTGTCCCTGCCCATGGTGTGGGAGTTGGAGCTAGATGATTTTTAAGGTCCCTTTCAACCCAAACCATTCGATGATTCTGACTGTTCAGCTCTCCTATTATCAAGCAACAAAAAGTCACCGTTACTGAAAAGACAGAGAATGAAATTTAGGATCCATTTCTACCAGTTTCAAATCAAATTACCCAAAAATGTGAGTTAGGGGAAAAAGTCAAGAGTACTTTCAGTTTGACCAGCAGAAAATATCCTTGCACATGGACAAAACTGCTCAAACTGTACATTCACAGACTTCTGTAATAAACTGGCTTATCTTAAAAGTACCTTCTATACATAAGTTTATTTTATAATTTTCCAATTGTGCTTAAGTAATGCCTGTGCATCCCTCACTATAGGCTTGATTACAATCAAGCCTAATCTCTTCTTGACTTACTCAGGCATGAAGTTCCTTAACTTCATAAAGTCATTTAAATCACTGAAGTGGCTCTAAGTATGTTACAGACCTCTACTTAAGCAAAGGAATCTAACAGAATATATTCCCCTGTGTCTGTAACAAAGGAAGTACCACACATAAAAAGAAAGCGTACCAGTACTTCACAGGAAAAGGCTTCAGCAAAGAAATCACATCCTTATAGCAAATGAAGGCTACATTTAATCTTTATGGATATAGTATACTCAAATGCACTACAGTGAAGGAACCACAGCCTGTTTAAAAAGGTAAATACATCAAACAACTTACTGATGCATATGGTTTTCAAATAAATGTGTGTGCCCAAATACAATGTGTTGCCTGTAAAGCTACCTGAAATATTTTTCAATATATCTGTGACTTATGTGAATCATACATCCGCTTATTCAGCTGCTAGAACCCACGATCTTTCATCACTATAGCAAGCTTAAACAGGCATAAACAGAACTGCTACCCCAATGCCTGGGCCCCATCTTCTTTCTGTCCCAATCTCACCCTCTCCTTTGCAAAAGAAAAAAATTAAAAGTCACTCCCATGAATTACATCAAAGAATTGCTCTGGGTGTCCGGACAGTTCCTTTCAGTGCACACTTTGGCTTATAATGGCTTCATCTACAATTAAAAGGGAAAGTCTTCACTCCAGCTCTGAAACATTTAAAACTTCTTACTGGCAAGATACACAAACCAAACTGCTTCACTAATATAAAGTTCCTTCAAGTTTCTAAATATGGCCATTTGTTTGGTAATACATATCTGCATGCTACATTATTTAAATAAGAAATAGAACAGTTCTAGCTGTAAGCATGATGCAACTGAAGACTGTACAACAAACTTTTACACTACAAAAAAACAGTGTTTAGAAATTGATGGTGTAACACATATTTACAGTAGCCAATTTATTAATGTTTGAAAGATATTAACAAAGATAATGGATTCATTAAATGCATTGTTCTACACCACTACCAACCAGATTGTTTAACAACTCTCATCTGGTAATTTACCTAAATCTTCATCCTATGAACAACTTGGCACAACTTGCCAGTCCCAGTTTAGAAGAAAACAGATTAACTTCTAGTTTTCAGGAGAGTTTTAACAAAATGTGTAAAAAGTAAAGCTACTGCCAATATGTGTTTGATTTTGAGTATTTATTTCTGTGGTCTATGACTGAAGCTTTTTCAAACTGAACATACTAAAATGAAATAAAACCCCAAAGTTCATAAAATATCCTTAGAGCTATTTTGTGCTTTTTGGGCTTTCACACAATCAAATCTGCCTGACCAGAACACTCTGAGTAGGAGGTGCAGCAGCATTAGTCGAACTCTTTGAGCCAGAGACTGCCTGTGACAATGCATTTACCTTAAACATTGTCCATCTCAACTCCCATGCCACGTTCTGGTAATAAACACATCAGCAAGGCCCATTACAAAGCAGGAGTTATTTAATGCATACCTAATGACTATTACTTGCACAAAATAATTCATTCAAGTCCACTCTTTCCAAGGGCTACCTTCATTAAGCTATCTGTTAACCACCCAGAATAAAAGTCCCAGGAACTGAAAAATTGAACCACGACACAGCATGAAAAAATACCCCACCTTCCAGAGGAAGAAGAGTACACACACATGAGTAACTTGCTTCTAGGTTCAAAAGTATGCTAATGCTTTACACTCATGTGATGTTTTCATACTTTCACCCTTTTGAGGGAAGCAGAAGGGAAAATAAAACTTGCATGTTAATGCTTTAATGTTAAAGATCAAAAGTCTAATTTGAGCTAAAAACATTTTTTTTTACCGAAGGGGCATTCATGTAACACAGTCTACCCTTATTATCTTATTATGCAAGAGGAAAATTACTTTCTTAAGAAACTGAGTGAAAGGATGCTTTCAGACACAGAATTTTAACAAAACTTATATTGAAAGAAGTTGGTGAAATGCACTTGAATGGAACAAACTGCAAATCTGACATCATCCTACAGCCTAATCTTTCACCACCAATTGAAAGGATACACAAGCAGCAAAGTAGGTGAAATAGGAGAGAATAGCTCTACTAATTTACCTAAGCAGCCAATTCATCTCAACAATTTAAAAAGAGGTTCAACTTCAATGCTATTTCATCAAAACACAACCCTCCAACTCTTATTTCTATTAAAAACATGTAGGGTTTTTAGACCAACATCAGCTTTTTACTTTTCATGCAACATTTCTGAACTTTGAGTCATTAAAATCAATTAACCATAAAGTACTCAAACACTAACACTATCTGTCCAGAACACCAAATATATTACAAAATAAGAAAATGCAAATATTTAAGTTTTGCTCCATGCATATCTGCATTTTAAAAAGTAAGCTAGAATCCTACTGCATATTCTTATAGTATATATGTTCCACCTTCTAGAAGTAGTAAGAATACTGTAACAATGAGCATGAGCAGATAAATACAAGCTTGACAGTACTGCAGTGAAATGAGTTTTATCTTACTACCTAAAGAAGGTGAAAGGCAAATTTTTACAACCTAGTTTCATTTCAATTTTATTCAAGTGCCTACATCATTCTGTGAGTGCTTGCACATATGCAGGCACACACAGAAAAAGTGGTATCTACAAACAGTTTACACAGATATTTACATACATGTTATTTACATAAACTAATATGACTGCATAATCTTAGATGTAAAAACCATATGCTGCTTGCACATATAACTGTTGCATTGGTTTTACAAAAGTAATATAAACCTTTTGCAACAACTGGCTAAGCACATATCATAGCTGATTCCAAGTTTTTAGAGCTTGCAGGTTTTCAAAAAAAATACAATACCTAAAACACTGTTATCAAACAAATATGCTTTATTGGCATCTAAAAACAAAATGCACCCAACATTAAAATGTACTTTTTCATTTTTTAAAACCCACTGCAGTACGAGGAACAAATCACAAACACTTACTTTAGAGAAAACAGAGACTATAGTGTAGATTTTACAAAACCACTTTTAATCTCTGTGTTATGCTCCTTAAGTAACATGGGCCATTTTTTTTTTCTGCCGAATTGTAGGAACATAAAATATCACAGCTTTATCTATACTTTAAAGTTCTGCAGCAGCCTAAAAACACGGACAAGATACACCAGCACCTCTTTTCAAGTATAACAATTTCGATAGCCAAACTAAGAGTAGTATCTAAAAATTCCATTTTCTTCCATAGGAAGTCTTTGTTTGACAAGCTGTTAATTTATCATTGTGAAATTAAAAGCAACTGGGGGCAAGTTTATGCTTTACCAAAGAAATAAAATAAAATAAAAAAAAAAAAACAAACCAAAAGCAAAAAACATTTACCTACCATGTTCAAATTAAGAACAGTGTTCTATACAAGTCAGTTGTACAGTTATTTAAGTGAAAGATGAACATGAACATCAGATTAACTTAATTCTGGCAGACAAAAGTGAACTGCTACGGTCCAGTCAGCCATTTATCTATTACAGAGAGATGACAACTTTACAAAAGGTATCTTTTACCTACTGAGTGATGATTATGTCCCCTCAGTTTCTGTGCTTTCTACCACTGGTTCACTCTCTATATCAGCTTCTGTGTCACTCTTCTCTTTGTTTATCTCGACGGAAGATGTCAGTTTTTCATAAAGTTCTGGATCATCCTGCACCTGTGCAGTTGGTGGCTGACTTTCTGTCTCTGTATTTTCACCATTTACCTGGGGCATATTATCAGCTTTGCGTTGAGAAGTGGCCCCATCAAAATATTCAAAAACCCGTGGATGTGGAGGCGGGATCCAGTTGTTTGGCATTCTGTCTCTTCCAAACCTGTTTCCATTAACTTCTCTGCAAAAATTAAAATCTCTGTCATCCCTATCCCTCTGTCTTTCCCAGGGTCTTCTGCGGTCATCAAAATCTCTGTGTGCATCTTGTTCAAATCCTCTGTTCCAACTGGGACCACTTCTACTATCAAACCTATAGTTTACATGCCGAAACCTCTCTCTGTCTTCATGGAAGCCTTTAGGGCCACCATAAATAGGGAAGGCATGGTGCTCTCTTTCATCATAATCTCCTCTCTGTCCCCAGTGCTTGTCTGAATTGAAACCAAAATGCTCTCTTCGGCCAAGGTTATCCATGCCTGGTCTTCCAAAATTTTCTCTCATGTCTATATGTGGTCTTGCGAAGTGTTCTCTTCCATCTACTGGAGGCCTTCCTATCCCCTCTCTTGGATCAACTGGTGGTCGTCCAACAGAATCTCTGACATCCACTGGAGATGGTCTGTTAAGACTATCTCGGTTTTCCACCGGAGGAAAGCGATAATCTCTGTCTCCCTCCTGTTGAATGTTATCACCTCCAAGTGGTAGCCTTTTCTCTGGATTAGAAATGTTATCGATATTTTGTCTTCCTGGTGTTCCAAAAGGTCTTTCTGTTTGATTAAAAATATCTCCCGGAGGAAAAGGACCTCGAGGTGGTGGTGGGTGAAGAGATGGATCAAGGATTGTGGGAGGAGGAATCGTACGCTGCGGTGGCATTCCTGGCTGCATTAATGGAAACCTTGGTCCAGGCGAATGAGGCATTAGGCCTGGACGGATATCTATAAGAGGCATTCCTGGCATTCTTTGATTACTGATATTTAAATGAGGCATGTTTGGAACTGCAGCTGGATGCTGCATTGCCAGAAGTCCAGAATTACTTGAAATATTTGGTGGTGGCACTCCCATAAGTCCAGAACTGGTTGAAACATTGGGTGGTGGCATTATGAGAAGCCCCGAGTTGCTTGAAACACTCGGTGGCTGTACTCCTGCCAGAACTCCTGAGCTGCTGGACACACTGGGTGGCTGCATTCCTGTCAGAAGGCCAGGGCTGCTTGAGACACCAGAAGGATGAACTCCAGCTAGAAGCCCTGAGCTACTTGAGACATTTGGTGGTGGCACTCCAGCCATAAGTCCAGAGCTACTTGAGGCGTTAGTTGGCTGAATCCCGCCAGCAAGAGAAGAGCTACTGGAGACAGCAGGCAGCTGCATTCCTCCTGCAAGACCAGAATTGCTGGAAACAGCTGGCGGTTGCACTCCTCCTACAAGTCCAGAGCTGCTTGAAACACTGGGTGGCTGTACTCCCCCTGCAAGTCCAGAGCTACTTGAGACAGTGGGTGGTGGACCTTCTCCAGTAAGCCCAGAATTGCTTGAGACACTGGGTGGCTGCACTCCTCCAACGAGTCCAGAGCTACTTGAGACATCACTTTGCACTGAAATGCAGCAATAAGAACAGTTAACAAAAAATACCAGTGTAACACTCAACATTCCAAACAAAATGCAGTTTAATTCATGTTCAGGTAATGCACACAGTGATGATACTGCTGACAAGGTCTGTCCTAGTTTCTATAACTAATATATATTATTTCAATCACATTGGTGATACATAGACATTATGCCACAGAAATAAATGTCTCTACATAATAAAGACTGTACAGCAGCTTAAAATTGACTAACCCCAAAGCCATCACCCAATTTATGCAATGAAACTATTAAAATATTTGATGAAATTCTATAGATGTTATGCTATCCCACCCTCTCCTGCTCCTTTCCATTGCTACTTGTGTCATCAAACTGCATTTTTAAGAAGTTTTCTAATGGGTTACCAGACCCAGCTTTACTTCTTGAGACTACGAGAAAAACATACTTGAGCATAAGCTGCTAGAAGTCAATGATCAGATGATGACAAAGATGGTTCTCACCACTTCCCCAAATTAAATTCAGAATGATACCCTACCCAGCCCAAAACTTCCTATTCTGTAGTTACTAGCTCAATGGACTATTTGCAAAAATCTCTCAGAGTGTGATGTTTTCTGTACATGATCATATCCTATAATGAAAACATCTCTTACCAGATCTATTGCTTTCACTGGAAGAAATCTGAAGGTCTGTAAGATGCGATCCTTTGTCATCTGATTCTGGTTTGTTGATTGGCAGGGGATTAAAAACACTTCCAGCAGATAATGTTGGAGTAGCTAAATTACTAGTGACTGTGCCAACTGGTAGAACAAGGCCAGTAAAAGGAACATCCTTCATCGTCTCTTGTGCAATTGGTAGTGGAGGCTGTACTAAAGCTGTAGAGAAATAACAGAAGTGAATCACAGTAATCATATAGTGAAACCTTCAAGTTTAGTTTGGTAGAAGTCAGGCTGATAAACCAAAAGAAGTGAAATTAATTACTCTCACTAGTACATTTTTTTAAAATAAATTTCTTATCCTCAATCAGCAATGTAATATTTAGGGTTTTTTTGTAGAGATCATGAGCTGCAGGCAAACCTAAGCAATCAGTACTCTAACATACGTTTAAATGTTAAATAAATACAGTTAGAATGCTGAACTAAAATAAGTGACTAAGACCAAATAATTCCAGTAACAGCTACATGCGTTAGAAAGGTCAAAATATTGAACTGTGCATGCAAATAATTAACAATTTACCATAACTTTTTTCAGTAACTCCACATTAGGTATAATTTTTCAGTCTAAATTATAAGCTCTGTAAGTCTTTTTCTCAGTGCCTGTTTAAACGAGCTAAACAACTTCTGTGTTGTTATTTCCCATTACATAGGATTAACTTGCTTTTGATTAAATAACTAGGAGTATATAAACAAAGTAAACTTTTCATCACACACAAACAATTGTTAGAGCAACCAAACTTACGTGTTGGAACAACGGGTGGGACAACAGGTGGTGGGACAACAGGTGGAGGGACAACAGGTGGAACTGGAGGAGGCAAATAACCTATACGGAAAAAAATGACAAATGATTACATGAAAAGCAAATAAACTTTTGCAGTAAAAGATTGCCTACATTATTTATCCCAAAAAGATGTGCCACTGTATACAAGCAAACAACAAATTAATAGGAAGAGGCAACAGTGGTTATTGTTTTCAAAAACAACCCCATCTTCACCACAGATAATCTGCAGGCACATCTTTAAGTGATATCTGTCAGTAGTATCCAAAAAGAAAATCAAGAGCTTCAAACTTTTCAAAAGCAAGGAGACTGATTTTAAGTACTTCTAAATTTCAATTTTTCGCAAAGGTAAAAAGCTGTGATTCCTATTCTCAACAGAATACATTGGTAAAAATAAAACCAAGTTAGATGTAAGTAATTTTAATCTAGTATGAAGTTTAGGAGTCAAAGGCCAGCTCGCTCAGACAATAACGAGTAGTTGACAGAAAATTCTGATGTATACAGAGGCACACAAACCGCTTATGCTCATTACCTGGAGGTGGCTGTGAAGGGTTGAAACTTGCTCTCAAGAAGGGTGGAGGAGGAATTGGGCTATAACCAGGAGGAGGGACAGACATTGTGACAGGAAACGCAGGTGGAACCAAGCTAACAGCAGGCACAGCTGGAGCTACTGGAATCTTTTTTCATGGAAAGAAAAACAAGGAGCTTCAATACTTAATAGTATTCAAGGACATTAAAAGGGATAAACTGATTTAACTGCAATTCACATCAAGTACTAAATGTATAAAAGGCTTTGTATATATTTCAAACACTGAAGAATAAGATTGTATTCTGATATGGTACACTATGGGCAAACAAGGACACTGAAAGAATCTTATGTTATATTTATTTTCAGATAGCAAAAAATACAGTTTAAAACTATGTTAAACTATGTCTATTCAAGAATAAAAATGTATTTATCGCAGAGGGGTGAATGCAGAAATGCAGAGAGAGAAAAGAAAGAAAAATGTAGATAGTGTAGCAATTTGGGGGCACTTCAAAAAAGTGATTCTAGTGTCTAGAAAAACTTATATATTTTAGAACAGTACTGGAAAATTAAATGTAGTATGTGTAATTATAAAGCTAATAATCTCGATGAAACAGTAAAAATTATTTAATATTTCTTGAATTTGTTTCAGCTATGTATTTTGTTACAGTGCATCATACTTACAATGAAGTAATTAGAAGCAGTATAAATGCAATATATACATGTATATTTAAATATATACTGATCACAGTGTACATTAGGAGACAGCTGAGATAAGAAGACTGAAGATAGTTTTTATGAAGAGGAAAAAGCTCAAAATTCAACTCAAGTAAATGAAAATATATTAACATTCATGTAATTTTATGTCAATTCAACAACTGGAAATTGGAAAGATAAAACACTAATAAATATAAGTACAAACACTTTTTTATTAAGCAACTGCATGAAACTGCATGATTATGCTCCACTATTCTATTCTAAAATATTTCAGAGATGAACACTAATGGATGCAGGACTTAAATAAAAAATATTTTATCACGTAAACTTAGCATTAAAATTTACCTGTATTGAATAAAAAGTCTGCCCACCAGGAGCTTTTGCAAACTTAGACAATACCAACCTGCAGCATAGTGACTGGTTGTGTGTAAGCTTCTGTCTGTGTTGTAATAACGGTACTCTTATCAACTGTAGCACTCTGCGTCGTTTGAGTATTTTCTTTAGCAGCTTCTGAGCTTCTGGCTGTTTCCCACTCTTTAAAAATGATGCATTTTGTTATAAAAATATAATTAATGCGTTATTTTTGTTTAGATATTAAAAAGTCCTCTTCCTTCTTAAACAATAAATTTGAATCTAGTATCTACATAGATTCATTACAAATAGCCCTCAAACTTAAGAACGAGTGCAATTATTTATTATCGTTTATTTTAAAGAACATAAAATATCTTTATCTACCTGCAATGCTGTTTAATTTTGCCTGTATACAAATGGATTATTCAAAACTTGCCAAGTTTTTTCCCCAATCATTCTGTTAACAATTTACAATAAAGTTTTTCTAAAAACTTCTGTAGCCAATATATGTAGGCTATCACTTGGCAATTGTACAATGAGAAGGAATCCTGATGTTAAACAAACCTCACCACAACCTCCATTTCTTCTATCTGCCATTTCTTCAAAAATTATGCACTTTAAGTGTAACATAGTGAATGTATTTCAGTAATGCTAAATGTTTTAATTTTTGTAATTTATACTCAATTTTCACTCAAAGCAAGATTCTATTTTGACCTGAAGAATCACTGTCACTACTGTACAAGTCTTCATCTACTGTTTATTTTGGTATAGATCTGTTTCAAGAAATTAGAGTACAAGTAAATCTTTCATAAACCTACTAACTGTTCAACTGGGTTTCAGAATAAGGTCTAACACTACTTGTTTTCCTGTCTCTCTGACCTTATCGAAAAAATACCATAAGGTTTTGCTAAGCTGTGCCTATCTGGACAAGTTCTAATTTCAGTTCAAGTCTTATACCTGAATATAACAAGCAGATAACAATTTCTACACAAATTAATATTTCACATAACAGTGCACAAAAAGTTCATAGCTCTTAAAATATGATAACCTTTATCCACTGGCCTAAACTAAATACCCTCTGTCACCAGTTCTTCATTGTCATGACAACCAACCAGTTATTAATCTAAAAATACAATCTAGTTTTCATCATTACAGTGCCATTTATATTGGAAACAAAGAGCCAGAAAAATCTATGTAAATGAAAAAAGAGTATGTATATCCTAAACAATAAATTTTCTGAGAATTTACAATTACCAAAATAAACACATTGTCTAACTATCAGAATTGTTAATGCCTGTACCTGTATTTACAGTTTCCTGGTCAATCATGCCACCTTCAGCAAAGCCCTCCAAATCATCCAATTTCACTTTCTCCCATGGAATATAGGAAACTCCCAGATCCACATCCCAGAATTGCTTGTATTCTGTTTTCACACCTTTATTCAAAGCCCAAGCAATCTGAAAATAAAAAGCAATCAGAAAATCTGGTTAAATCATATAACCTGGGAACAGAATATTTCAGATTATTTCCTTCAAGTTTCTGTCACAGCACATCAATCCTCAGCATCTATTAATTAAAAGTTTTAACACCGTTTGGATTTTAAATGAACCTGCAAGAACCTTACTTGGCCTCTACAACAGGTACATGTATGATTAATTACATCAAAAGCTTAAATTTGTTCTACATTAATCCCAACACATATATGGGGAAATTAAAAATACAGTATTTCAAGGACTTACCCTAAAGTATCAAGCAGGCAGAAAAACCCCCCATAACATTTAATAAAATACTTAACTCTAACACTGCTATAAAATTTAATATTTAGTGACCCAAATGGCCAGGTACAAGACTTAGGCTATAAATATATATATATACATAATCTATTGTCCAAGTGTTTCCTAAATATCAAGTTATAGTGTCATTTTTCTGTCTTTCATATAGCCTGCTAAAAGCTGCATTTTACACAGAGAGAAAGCAGTTTACACCTCATTGCTTCATTCTTCTTCTCCACATTGCACATTTGAAAGAATAGCTGCTAAAAGACAAATCATAATAGCAGAATTGTACTTTGTTTGAAACAGACAGCATCCTTAAGATTAAAATCACCTTACCTTAATAATTTTAGATCCAATCTTATATGACCCAGAACTAAGTTTCTGAAGAGCACGATATGCATCTTGCCTATGTACCATACAGACATAAGCACATCCTCTTGGTGGAATCATCTATGGAAAAACAGCACTGGTCTTAGAAAGTGGGAAAATCAGTCCTTCAGACTATGTAATGACACTAATTGAATACTAAAGCTATAGAAGGAAAGGCTTACACTGTAAACAATTGTTACCTTAATCGGCCATATTAACAAGTTTGGGCATCAAGAAAACTGAGAGTGATACTGGCAGTCTACTTCAGTTACATTTTCAAGAAGCAGCAGCAAGCTGAAGAATGAGTGTTACAAATGACATGAAGAATTTGAACAAGGAGCAGACAAAAACTGGGAGCTACACTATGACAACTTCAGAAAAGCAGAGGTTGCTATATCTTCTTAAGCTCCAAATTCTCTGTGAGCAATTATCTCTCACAGAGGAGCAAAACAGTGATTACAAGTATATTGCATTTTTGAAGGGTAGACTCCTCATTCTTGAATGTGATTTTTACTAATGCTTTATTGTATTCATGTATGTGTAACATTTTATTTGCTGTATGACATAGCATGTAGACTTTGCAGGCTTACATATTTTGTATGACAATTGCTTACTTACGTTTTAGTCAAAATCTCTGTGTGCTTTTACACTGTTTAAATGCACACAGTAACATAACAAACATGTAAGATGACAGACTGTAAGTATATTTTTTAAGAACTGGATTAAGATATACATTGTTATTTTAGGTACTTAAGCTTTGTGGAATGTGTAGGATGAACTGCCTACAATATGGTTTGTCTCTGAAATATAACAGGCACTGGGACATGCATGGTTGTTACATTGCTTTCCTTAATTGATAGTCCCTGCAAATCAAAAGAGGTTTAAATGTCTGCCTACGGGGCTGGATTTTTTTACTTGTGAAACTTTTTGGAAGATTATGTAAAGTCACAAGAAGTATTCCCTGTTAATTACATATTTGAATAAATTAACATGATAGGAAAACAGAAAAGCACTATCTAAAATGAATGAAATAGCACAAGAAGCATTTAAAAACTGCTGAAGCAAGAGGAAAATCCAAATTTCTCTCATGTAGGTGTGCTGTTTTAGGAGAAAAATGCTTTATTTGGAAGCTGAATTATAGGCAACTGAGGTATTACTCTAAACACCTGATTCTAAATTACTCTATATAATGAGAATTGTATCTCCCAATTATAAGCATCTTTTTAACTGTCACGTTTTAGAATAAACGCTTGTTTACAGTACAATTTATTTTCTTCTAAATGTTTTATCGAGAAGGATTCTACTTAAGGAATCCTCTGTTTGGAAAGTAACAAAGAACAATGTGGATACACATCCGTGGGTGTCCTTAGGCCAAGGAAAAATGATACCTGCTCCATGACAAATCACTAAACCAGAACAACCATAACTTTTTGGTTAAACCCTGGTCTAAAAACAGCCTAAAGTGCTAGAGTTTAGGAAGAGCCTTTTTACTTTGAAGTGTACTGTCTTTAGTGCTTCAAAACAGAGTAGATCAAACCCAGGTGGCAAATACCATGGCCACCATTTTTAACTGTGATTGAAAAGTCTCCTAAAAACAAGTTTAGGCAGCTATAAGGAATTTAGAGGCATAAGCATGCTTAAGTTTCTAGTCTAAAATTCCTGAAAAAGCATAGCAACATGCTTACTTACATTAATTGACTCTATTTGTCCAAATTCTTCAAACAAGTTTGTTAAATCTTGCTGTGTAGCCTTCTTGTCTACTTGACCTACCCAAAGAGTAGTACTGCAAACTGTCAAGAGACACATTCACATCAATCAAAATACTGAATATTAGCTTCTGAAATACTCTATCAGGAATCACTGATAAAAACCCAGTAATAGTAAATCTATTACTTACTATATAACAATTCAGTACATTAACAAAAATGATAAAGGGTTAAACACCAAACATGGACACCACAAGTGTTCATTCTTCTTGTTTCATTTTCTTTTAAACAAAATATTAGTTTTCATAGAAATAAAACTATAAAATTCTGTAATTATCAGCTAAGGTAAACTGAATTATAAATTACTTCTGGAAAAGAAACCAAAACGTCTTTCTTCTACTTTCCATTAAAAAACCCATGCCTTTAGGATTCAAGTCAATTTTAACAAAGTAAGACTAAGTTCTAACTGGTTAAAAGTGTACTACATATGGAACTTTAAACTGCAGTATCACTCACTGCATTTTCATCTGAAAATAGCAATAATACTATCAATTTGCCATGGACAACAACCTGGAAAGATAAACTTATCTGAGGCAGATCAGGCTGAAGACATCCAAGATACTTCTGGTTCTTGTCAATTCCCCCACAAGCCCAGATCCCTGCCTTCCAAATGTCCGTCCATCCTCCTCGCCAAACATAAACACTCACTGACACATGCTAAGACTTCCTTCTTCCATACATATATGGTTCCAATTCCTCTGTCTCCTAAATATTGCCCAATCCATATGTGCAGCTTGGATTTCTTGGTCTGCCCTATCCTTAACCAAGGAAATATTCTTTCTTCATCATTATTTTGATACATCACGTTTCCTTTCTGTACCAATCCTTGGTGCATCAAAATCGAAAACAGACTTGTGCATTCTGTCAACTAACATTTTCAGTTGACATCAGTACTCTGCAGCACTGAGAATAACCAGTCATAAGGTTTCTCTTGGACAAAACTTGCTCCTCACACGCTTTAGAGATGCCTTTCAAAATCTCATGGTGTTAAGCTCTATGAAACGATTCTTCAGATCTCAGCAAGTAATAATAGTAGTTGTCACTGAACAAATTTCATAAAGTGGAACACTTGTCAGGTGAATTACTTATTTATTTAATTACTTACCTCTCCCCTCTTCCACACTTCACTTAGCCTCCTTAATATCGCCTTTAAACTTCACAGGACCTCAAATGCTGCTGCTGTTTGTTAGGTTACTTAACATCTCGGTCTCTCAGCTCCCAACCATTCTGATTATAGCTCCCTGCCTTATGGACTGCTGGGAGAAATCTACACCATAAAACTGATTTGTCTCTTTTCATGTGAAAAACCAGAGAATAAGGGAAAAAATTGCATCTAAACTGTAGTACAGTCCTCAGATTAAAGTCACCTTGGAATGACATAAAATATTAACGTGAAGAGAACAGAACACTCTTTCCTTTACAAAAATGAGTTGTGAGCTGCTTATCTTGTCAGATAAACAATATAGTTCTAAGACACAAGATAAATGCAACTGTATCAGAATCAGTTTATCACCTATATAAACAAAATTAAAATCTCTAGATACATTCCCTTTGATTTAAGCAACTGTGTGGAGGCAGTTATTTTTCTCCTCACTACCTTCCCCTTTTTTATCATGTAAATTCTTCATAGAAATGAAAGCAGTGCACAGCAGCACTCTGCAGAAGCTGAAATCCACTTGATTTTTGAATACTTTCTTAAGAAATACCACCATTATGATCTGTCTTACTCTAGCAAATTCCACCTGCTTTGGCGTTATATTTCTCTGAAAATCTATTTAAAAAACCATGCATTAGTTTTAAAACTCAGGTCTCTAAGATATCCATCAAGTATGCTCCACACACTTTAACAATTTTCAGACCAACTGCTGGACATGTTCAAATGCCAAGTTTAAGACAGCATTAAAGAGAAAGAAGATTGTAACTTGGAGACAGCCCTTGCTGCTCTCTATTTAGAAGCAAAATCAGCCATGCAAGTGTGAGTAAAAACATCAGTAAAACAGTATGATACTTATTCTTGTCTAAGATGACATGACGTACCTAAGTTTCAAGAAACACCAAAAATTAAACTTATAAATATATAAATTGTCAAGATAAATCTTGTTCTGTCAATGAAAATAAAGCCATTTAATCCTCTGTTATTAAAACACTATGCAGGTGCCACTTACCACTTAGTGTTTTTGACCGTATAGGAGGCAATCCCTTTTTCTGACGTTCTTTTTCCCTTTCCCTAGCCCTTCTTTCACTGGAGTATGACCTAGATGACTTTCTCTTCCTTTCTCTGGATCTTGAACGTGAACGTTTTCTGTGTTTCCGCTTACGAGAACCAGACCGTGATCTAGATCTTCGTTTTCTTGGTGACCTACAAAATACTTAATTTTAGTATGCCTACCTAAAAAAATAAAAATACTCTGACTTAGTTGTCTTTTAACTACAAACTTTAGGCACAGATAGACTTTAGACTACACAGATATTTCCATTATATTCACTAAAACTGCTTCAGGAAATAAACTTAATGCCATTTGGGTGAGGAATAGAATATACACCTTAAAACAACCCACGTTCAAAATCTTCTATATCTACAATACCTAATTCTCTGGCACAGAAAGCCTGTCCAGCTGGCTATTTTTAGTGTTTTCTGTAACCTGGACAAGTCTTAAAAAAAATTCATTTAAACCACAGATACAGCAAATGAACTGTCATACAAAAAGTTTGCATCTAAAACACAAATATTTACCGAATGTGTCTTTTCATTGCCAAAAATTGCTTATGACAATTTAGGAAAATATAAAATTAAGACTGACAATCACAAATTGCAACTTTTCTCCAGAAAAACTTCATTTACTTAATACAAGGTAATTACAAAACCTTGAACGAGATCTTGAACGAGTTCTTGATCTTGAACGAACAGCTGATTTCTTTTCTTCTTGTTCAAAAGTCTCTTCTTCAGCAACATCCTGACCTTCATCTATATCCATGTCCTGAGGTCAGACATAAAAGATGTTCAATAACACTCAACAAATATACTCACAATATATATGACTTAGAATCCTGCTAATATGTGTTTTCCTCTCAATTTTTGTAATAAAATTTTAAATAGTTTTACCTGTTGTTGAATATCCATTGAATCATCAACATTTGCTTCCACTTCTAGAAACTGCTGTTGACTACTTCCTTGTGATGGTGATGCAGAGTGCTCTGAACCAAAATTTCCTTCTTGATTCTCCTCAGGGCTCGCCTAAATAAGAGTTAATAACATACCATAAAGCCCCTTGCAATTATAAATGTATTACTATATGAAAATAATATTCCAACTTCTCATCAATATCATAACTGGATATCAATCCATTCCATTCCTTTTATGGTATCGTCCTTAGACAAAAAACTTTGAAATAATTACTATTCCTGATTACAAAAGATTAGTATCTATTTGCTAAATCAAAAAACTACAGTACACACAAAGTACACAATCTACAGCCTTATTTGGCTGCTTCAAAACAAAAATTCATAGAACAAACGTAGCCATATGTACAGTCACTCTGAAAGACACCCACTTGTCCCCCATACATATGCATTAAAAAAATGTTATTTTGATACTAACATAATAAAAATACCTGCAGTATCAATTGAACGAATTAAAAAATTTACACTAGTCTGAACTTTTTTACAGTGCATGATTTCAGACAAGCAATTACTGAAAGATAAGGGAGGAAGCTATGTTATGTCAACATGGCAATTTCAAGAGACCTAACAAAATAAGCAGTTCTGAAAAAACACCAAAATTAATGAATGTAGAATACTCATAGTGTTGATGACTTGCTAGAGAAAAAGCTGTAACTGCCTGCGCATTGCCTGAAAGTACAGATTTGGAAAAAATATCTCTAAGATACAAGATAAATTCAAGAAATAGAATAAATGAAATTCAAATACTCAGAAATTATATGAGAATACTTTTGAAAAGCAATTTAAAATCTATTATCCATTACTGCAGGAAAACATTTCAGTGATCCTCAATATATTTTAACTTTTAATTAAACAAATACTACATGTTCTATCTGCCCGGAGAATGACAGGAAGTCAGCAGAAGGGCTAGTAGTAACAATTTTATCTTTATATTTTCTAAACATCTTATAAAAAGTTTGTAAAAAAATATTCTACTATAATTCATTTAATTTATTTGCCTTCTGACAGAATGTTTTGTCTCATTTTTCTCATATTTAATAATTCTTCAACCATGTGTTTCTTGATATCAATGCCTACAAATCTTGTTGCTCCTTCTGTTTTTATCTTCCATCCCCTCCTCCTTTCCCTCTGCTCCTCATCAGATGCCTAATAATTTTGTTTTGTGCTTCATCTTTCCTTCTCTTTCCCTTTGATCTTTCTCAATGAAATTTACACATGGAATTAAAGAAAATATTACCCATAACATACTGCAGTCACTACAAAGTAGTTCCAGCAGCAGTGTGTATCTTTTAACTCTTCTCAAGGTGAAAATAAAACTTTCTCTCCATACTGACTAGATAAGAAGACTGGATCTGAAGGGAAAATTCATCAGGTCTTGTAATAGAAAATTAAACATTAAGGAGAGAGTCAATTAAATGTTCTACCCATAAATGTATTGTAAACTTTGACTTTGCTTATTTTACAGTAAGGTAACATTCAATATTTTTATTTTCAAATTAGACAGTTACTTTTTGATATGAAACATCAAAAGCTCCTCACACAGATCATTCTTCAATGCTTTATTCATTTACAACATTTTTAGTGTTTAAAGACAGAAATGGATTGATATCCACCAAGACCCAAAACTATTTAGTCCGTAGCTATGTTGTATATTCTTCCATTTGCTACACTTAAGTGAGAAATGAAAATAAAACAGTAAAATAAAGCAGTAAAGAAACAGTATCTAGTAAAAATTAAATTATTAAAGTAATAAATTCAAAGCTTAAATGGCATTCTTGATTGAAAGCTGAGCCACTTGGCTCAGGCAGCGGAATAGGTTGTTCAGGGAGGTGGTGGGGTCACCATCCCTGGTAGAATTCAAGAGGCATAGGAGGTATCTGGATCTCAGCTGGGCGATCTGGTTTAGCGGTTCAGGGGTTACAGTGGCAGTGATGGTTGAAAGCTGGACTTGATGATCTTTAGATCTCTTCCAACCCTGACTACTCAATGGTTCTATGGCTTTGCCTTTGCACAGCTTGAACTAAAACCTCCAGCAGATATTTGCTAAGTTTGTGATCCCTTGTCTTTTCTTTCTATCTTTTTATTTTCCTGTGAAATCAGATCCAAATACTCCACACAAAGTCCACTTTACACCTGGCCAGGAACAAGACAAAATATGTTCATCTGTTTTGGTTTTTTGGGGTTTTTTTAATGGGATCAGGAGGGGAAAAGAACAGTTAAGTACTGAGGACTAATGTCAGTAGAAATAAGCCAAGTTACCTCAGTGTAGAGAGGACACAATTCATACAGCTTGGGTTATCTCAAGCACCAGTTATTAATGAATAATTTCTCAGGAAATACATTACTCTATTCTTTAGCTCAAATTCTTCAATGGAATTATTTCATCAATTATTAGATAAGACATAAAACCTGGGGAAATTGAAATTACCCACAGTCTCTATTCTGTCCTCCCTTCAGAGACAGAAGCATAGTCACTTCATTGCTCACTTCATTCCTTCTGCAAGCATGGGAAAGCTTTTTTTTCCCATATAAAGAGCTGAACAGCCAAAGCATAGTCATGTCTAACTTACCTAATGAGTAATTAATCTTTCCTAAGAGAAGCAAAATGTACTCCACACACATTTGGTTGTGAGGTTTTTCTGTTTTAAGCAGTTTTTCCCACTTATTCCACATACTATGCAAGCTTCTGTTACAGGGTCAGCTGGTGTCAAAGACTAATCGTATGAAAACTGTCAGTAACAACACATATTTTTTCTCCTGGAATACGCTTTTTTTTCATCAGTGGAGAACATAAATTACTACAACAGCCACAAGATGGAGTTCTTACCTTTTGAGGCTGCTGCTGCTCCAGAAGCTGTTGTCTGAGATGTTCTAAATTTTGTTGCTGTAGCTGTTCAGCTAGTTGGTGAAAAAGTGAGTTGTTCACAGATTCTGGTACTAATGGCCTGAAATGAAATAACTTACATTAAAAAAACCCAAAGCCTACAGTTCTTCTCTTCGTTTAAACAGTTAGTAAACAGGGCTTCACAACGGGGTTTCAAGTTTAACTAAAATGTAAAATAGTGAGGAAGTGGAGCTAGTTCCACCTTCTGATATCATCACTATTCCATCAACTGCATAAATATAACTATAAAAAGCAAAGAACATGCTAATTTTATACTAAAGTAAAAAAATATTCTGGTACACAGACTTACAGTAAAATGTGTATGTTAATTTAGAAAACTGTCTTCTCTCTTCCCACTATTTTAGTATACTTATGGTCTGAAATAAGTTTTTTCCTTACTTAATCCTAATTTTCAACTAGCATCAACCAAATTTTAGCATTTTCCATAAGAAACATAGCTTGGTCTTACAACTGGGAAGAGGGAGTTTCCTTTTTAGGCTCTTCATTTTGTTCAGATTCTTCCCCAAAGTCAAACCTGTCCATCAGCTTCTATGAGAAAACAAAATTAGCATTACTGAACACTCCTTATATGTCCTTTTATGTATATTTCCTTTTCAACAGGAAGATGCTCTTATTTCTCAACTTAAAAAAAAAAAAAAAAACAACAAATAACCTGAATAGAAAATTAAATGCCATACTGCATACCAAACTGTTGAGTGCATCAAATCTTGGCCCAGCTTTCCTGAGCTCTGCCGCACCAAATACAACTACATGCTCTTTCCACAGTAACTAAGAGCTACTTTGGAGTAAAACTTAAATAAAGATTAATTTCATGTAATGGTACCTTTAATTAGAAGAAATTACTACGAAGAGGCCAACTATTCAATCCTTTGGTAATCATCAAACTGCTCTGCTCATATCAAGAGAAGACCTACAGCTTGATCATTTGACAAAGAATTACTGTATTTTCACACACACGTGTCATTTAGACAACCTGAATTCCTTCAAATATACTGCTCCTTGAAAACCACTTCTCACATAGTCTGCAAAAAAAAAAAATCAAAGCAAGCAGTTATCATGTAAGAGGAATAATCCATCTAATGGATAAAAAGAAAAGTATCTGACCAGGAGAAAAACTTGGATAAACTTCCTGAGTTATCCATGAAGATGTCTACACTGGAGTTCAGGTTATGTAAAAAAATCTATCAATTTTAAAAAGTTCAGAAGCATTTTAGTAGCACTTTACTTTCTTGAAGAGAAAAACTAAGGAACAAGCATGAATACAACAGATGTTATTTGTCAGTGAGATTGCCTTTTTTTCATATTTAATGATAGAGCCATGCTATTAAAGCCATGTCCGTGCATCTTTACACACCTTGGAAGTTTTCTCAAAAGCAGAGCTAATGCTATACTACCAACCATCATAACTTCTTCTCAAACTTTAATCTCAGAAGAAAAAAGCCAAGAGGATGAGAACATATGGCAGTCATTTTGAAATACTAAGGCAAAAACATCTTCAGCAACAAGCCACGATGATTCAGTAATCCACTTTCTTTCTCAGGATGCTCTATTTACTCTCAATTACTGGATTCCAGCAAGAAAAACAAAGCAAAAGCTAACTAGAAGATGGATCGATCACTGGTCAATCAAGAATCTTTAGAATGACTTTATTATTTTCCCAATATAATATTTATGAAAGCAGGACTGAATATGTCTCTGAGAAAAGACAGTAGAAACACACACCATCAAGCTTAAGTGAGACGGGATGTTAAAATCCAGAACAACTTTCACCATATATATCTAATCCATTTACAGCAAGGTGACTGCTTTTTGTTTGTATTAGAATTTTCCAGTGAGGCATTTATAAAATGCTGCTGCTCTGAAAAAAACCTGTGCATTTCAGAAAAACAACCTCACAGTTAAAATACTATTAATTATCATGTCTCTTCTATCATGACAAAGTAGGAAGGAAAATAACAGAATATGCACTATTTATATGGCTGAGAAAAGAAATAAACTAGTCAGCAGTTCATGACAAACAAAACAAACATTTAGATTAACCAAGGCCAGAGAAAATAAGAGAACTTCCAGCCAAGACAGGTAAATCTGCAGCATGATTTTTCTTTACATTTGGTTTAAGTAACATTGTACATATTGAACTGAAAAATCTTGATTTTTACATAGGTTGTAAAAGAATACTCTCTACAATGAAGTAACAGAAATTAAACCAAATTAAATACCAGGATATCAAGTTTAATGTTACATGCACATGCATATAAAAAGCACAGAACCTTCCCTTTATGCTACATATGCTACTTTAATTACCTAAGAAGAAAATATGTTCAGAAAAAGCAACAGAAAATATTAAAGACATGAAAAAAGCTTTTTATTAGAAAGGAAACAAATTTTTCGTAAGAATCAGGATATTCTCTTTGGAAATCAAAATAAAAGGAGTAGGGTAAATGCATAGGAAATGTTGATCAAATTTTTTCTTACTGTAACACAAGTATTTGGTTCTGTATCAAGATCAGAAAACATGCACATTTGATGTTGCCAAAAGAATTTTTCACATAATGCAGATTAATTTGCACATTTAAGTAACACAAGATACTACAGACTGAAGAGGTTGAAAACAAAGGATTGGAAGAAGTGCCAAATAGTTTTTAAATAAGATGGATACTTATGCATTAATCAGAATTATTTTCTTACACTGTTTATATTTGTTATCCAATTCACAAACATTATGTCATAGAATGAAAACTATGCTTCACAGTTTCCTTTGGATCACAATACTAATAAATGTTTTTAATTGTAAAAGATTCCCTTTCTCTTATGTCTGTATACAAATATATCATGAGAATGTGAATTCCTTCAATTTTCTTCATTTAAGCTGTCCAAAATTCAAGACAGCTACACCTATGAATATACCAATCCATGGAAATGCTGGAATAAAAGTCTGCAGAATAATATTGTACAAAATACTTTCTGTATGTAAGTATTACAGCAGTCCCTATTAACTGGGATTACATGCTTTCCAAGTTGATAGTTACAGCTGTGGCGTAGCAGGAGTACAGACCATTCTTTTCCTTACTTATTTTTACAGTTGCATTACTTTTAATAAACAGAGATTATCTGAGTGAAGAATAAAAAAGGGTTTTTTGCTTCTCCATCTTCCTTATTCTTACTATTTATTCACTCCAGGACAATCCTACAGAGATTATTTACATACAAACTATTTCTTCCTAAAATAACAGAACAATATTTATTTATTTATAATGTTAGTTAGTCATAATTCTTTGAGCAAAGTTCTTCCCTTTCTTTATTATAAGTATTATACTACTATGACTGCAATTCCCTGCATGGTTCCCACCTGGCATGCACTTACAATAGTATTATTAAATTCCTGCATACTGGTTTTGTTTGTAGTTTGGTTTGGGGGTTTTTGGAATTTTTTTTTGGGGGGGGGGAATGGTGGTGTTTGGTTTTTTGGTTGGTTGGTTTTGGATGTTTTGCAACAAAAGTTTCTTTACAGGCTAATTTATTCACTTACATCACTTTGTAGCTAAAATTAAAGTTTTCTTGCACGTACTTTATAATGCAAGGAAGTTACAAGTCCAACCTTTGACTCTTCTGAGAAAACAGTGTATATTAATTCCAGCATATTTTCCATTAATTACCTTGTAAGAAACAATTCTCATTGCTGTGTCACAAAGGGTGGGAAAAATATGTAACAATGGCTTAACTTTGCTAAATCCTAAATCAAATCCATTACCATATTCAATAATCTTTGCGGGTCCCTTCCAACTCTAAATATTCTACAATGTGCTATTTAGCCCTAAACTCATATAAAACTAATATTTTCATTTACACTACTGTCTAGATCTTTTTTTGGTATTTTCAAGCTGAGGCACTTGATAGTATATCAAGGTATTTTTAAAATGTCCAAAGTCAAAAAATAAAATCCAAAAGAATTTCTCATATATATTTTAAAAATAAATACTTCTTCAAATTTTTATTATTCTACTTCTACCTTATTAAAAGAGACACTCTGTTCCAGTGGATTAAGTGTGTTAGCAGCAGCTGCTGCAGCTGTGAGTTGTGCTGTGAGGGCCTGCAACTGGACGACCAGACCAGCATCCAGGGCTTGAAGTAGCGAAGGTTGAGGTTTCTGCTGCTGTATCTGCAGTGTCTGTATCAACTGCTGAAGCTAAAAGAGGAAAGATAACAAATACATTGAATAAGATGTTTTTAAAGCAAAAAACAAAGTACAAAATAGACTTTTCCCCTTCCACTTAGTAAAAAAACTCCCAGGAATGAAGTATCATCTAACCTATGGCTATTATTTTGTCTTAATTTGTTTTCATTTACAGCAAATTTTGTTCCCACTTACTGGCTAATTTGTTTTCTGGGGCTGATAAGATAGGCAGATGCTTCTTCTTCCTAACTTGCTCTGACAGGTTGCATGATGATGCCAGTCACCACTCAGGATTTCCTGCTTTCTAGGGTTCCCCCTCTTCTGTTTCTCCAGTTTGATTCCTTTTGACCTGAAAAAAATCTGTTAGCCTACTCCAGCTTCCTAAGGGCCCACCTATATTAGGATAATCTGTGCCCTGTAAGAACATTGGTACAGAGAAAAGAACTGCACTGTGGCAAGCTCCACTTTATGCCAATGCAACCTGCTCGTAGGGAGAGCTTGCACCAGTGTCTCTGCACAAGTCACAAGGGAAACCTCATGGTGAAACTCTGGCGTGGGTTGATAGAATGCAATTCTCCTGCCATGTTAACAAAACATAAAAAGCAAATGTACACATCAATTACTTGGTCTATCTTGATTTCCTTACTTCAAATTCATATCTGTATATAATCTTCTAGAGAAGCTGTGCTAATAAGGAAATAAAAGGCTTTTTCATGTGGAGATCAATTTATCTGTTGAATAGGGATGCTTCCACAAAATTGTGCAGATTTGCCTTAAGGAAAAATATTAACCCTATGGAAAGAAGCTCTCTGAAATCACTGTGGAATTAGAGGAAGCAGTTCTTTGACACTCCTCATGATAAATCCCTAGAGCCTTATCTTTAGATATTTGTGGAAAAAAGGTTGAGCAAATTCAGATAGTTCAAATTTGCTGACATAAGTCCCTGATTACCCTTACCTTCAATATTCCAATCCCTTATAGGTTTCCCCAATGAACTCTTGAAGGGTTCAATCCCTCCCTTCTTACTAGCCTCACTAGAAACTTCATAAACTAATTACGTTGAATTTCTTTTCCACAATGCATCAAAATGTTTCAAGACTGTTTTAGAGTTACTTTCTGATAATGTGAAACAATTGTCCCTATTCCTTTAAAAACAGTCATAGATTTTTTATACTAGAAAGCCTCTGAAAAGGCTTCAATTGTTGTCCTACCTCAGCAAGAGCTTTCTCTGATTATTGCAATAGGCAAAGCTGAAGAGTCCCCCCCTCACCCCCTTTTGTCTGATACAGCTGGTCCAGCCTGTGCATTGCTCTCAGTAGGAAGGAATCAAACTGAAGAGGCAGAGATGGAGGCCCTAGAGTGGAAAAATCCTGGGTGGGCACCATTCTTGCTGTTTTCACATTCTTGTTGGTCACACATCTTTTTTAGTCGGCTCTCTCTTACGTCTAGACTCACAATTTACCTGCGTGCATTCTCACCCATAAAACACAATTGTAGGATTAAATCAAGGTCTTTGGAGCTGGGGAACTGGGGAGAGGCTGTGGCAGATGGAATAGTTTGGAGAACAAGAAGAAAAGAGATGGAAAGGATGTAAGCAATTATCATAATTCCTCTACCAATTCTAGACGTCTGCATGTGCATATTTATTGTGTAACCAGTCTGTCTCTTCTGCTTAAGACTATTTTGAGCTAAATATCCAAATGTTATTTCTCTGTGATCTGCTGTCTTTAAAATCCTTATTCCTTTCTCATCTTAATTTTCTTCTCTTGCTTCGTTTTTTTTTTATATTCTCTAAGCAACAATCTTTAAAATTACCTTATTGACTTTCCACATATTTACCATTTTCATTTCATATCCTTTCCTTGTTAAGGAGCTAGTCCACTATTTTTCCTTCATATTTCACGAAGTATTTTACCACAAACTCATTTTGCTCTGTTTTTCAGTGATTTCATTTCTTCTAGTGTAATCAGATAAAAATATTCTCTCAACTTGACTTATGAACAATTGCAGATAACTCTAGTTAGCTAAATACTGTGAAACATTCTCACTAAGTAAAATTGTTATTACCCGTACCAGAGCTTTCACTGGCCACTGCTTCTCATTCATATGTGTGAGATTTTTGTTTAGTATGCCAGCAGGCAAAACAACCTCAGTCCAAATAAAAATCAAAATGCCAAAGTTATACAGGTGCCATAGCTCTAGCACAGACTGAAAAATTATCTACATTTTTACAGAAAGCCAATTGTGTGTGCTCAACTTATGTAACTGTACGTTATGAGGATAGCAAGTTCTTGCAATGCTGGACATCAAGACACTTCTGGAGTTGAGCATTTAAAAACTGAAAAACATAGTAACTTCCATAATTTTATTTTTAAATGCTGCAAAATAAAATCTATGTTTAGCTGATGGGAAGATTAAAAATGGAATCAATACACAGTACACTTCCTGAACAAGTTTGGTCCCATTCAGTAAGTCTGTACAATGTCTAGCTCTTCTTAAGGCATCCAAAAGACACACACTTTAACTTGCATTGTATTTTATATCTATATCTATGAAATCTTATAGTTGTTCTTGATTTAGTCATCTCAAAACATCTCTCACCATCAATAGATCTGTACTTGTCATCTATATAGACAAGTATGTACTACAGACCATCTTATCTGAAATCACCTTCTGAGACACTTACAAGTATTTAAATGCGCTGGCTTTAAACAGGGCTGGCTACCAAAGGCAACATGGAGTTTTAATTGACCTGCAACTTACTTGTGATGAACAACCTCATGGGAAAGTTAACATAGGTACTGGACATAAATATAAGAGATACTCATGAAAGCATTCCTTACCTGTACCTTAAAGATACAAAGTATCTGACAGTCTACAGAGTCTACTGTAACTGTCTACAAAATAGTTACCTGTTGGCCTTGAGGACTCTGTAAAATCTGTGCAACAGCAGCAAGGGTGTCTGTGTTAGCAATCTGAGATACCCAAGGATCAGGTAAACTCTGGGCCACATTGGCTGGGGTAACTGGAGTCACAGGTGTACCTAAAAAAGAGAAAAATAAATATGTCAAAATATTTTCAAACAGAAATTAAAAATAGTCCTAGAGAAGAAAAAAACCTGCTTTTATTAAACAGTGAGAAATCATACAAATTAGAACTATTTTGCTGACGTACACAGAGAACACACAGAAGCAACACAGACTCACATGAACACTCCTCGAGTAGCAGAATTACTTTGTGTTAGTGGAGTTCACAGCTTTTTTCACTATTGACCTACTGGGACTACTAATAAAAACACTGATGAAGGACAAAATAAATAGGTTTCACCCAGTATTCCAAAATATTCAGTGGAAACTACATATACCAAAAGATAATTGTTAGTAATCTACTTGTCTGCTAGTCTGAATCTCACTGAACTTGCACTTTATCCCCAGGAGAAGTCTTAAAGATTCTACTTAAAAATTTCAACCTGCATCAGCTGGATTCATGCAGATTGCTTGTTTATTTTTTTTTCTCAAAAGAAACACTGAGACTAAATCAGCGCTCTGATAATTAGTTTTGTGCCATAATCCAGAAGAATCCTCCACACCTCCAAATACTTTTGCATTTATTGCTCAGAAGTAGAGATACACCAATGAATTCTAAATATGACTTGATTACTGTTTTAAAAGTCAATTTGCATCAGAATTTAATATTTATGATTCCCACAATTTCATGTAGTTATACTATATAAAGATAAAAAATACTGAGCTGGAAGATGCAGGAAAGGCACTCCAAGATCTGAAAATCTCACATATTTGCTTTGCCAATGAAAACTAAGGTGAATTTGTCTATCTCATTGCTATCCAGCATGGGATCAGCAAAAGGTGGGTTACAAAAGCAGATGCCAAAAGCCATTCCTATCTGGCCAATTTCCCACATATCCCAACCTCGAAAGAAAAAAATTTGACGAAGTGAAAAATTAAACATCCATTTTCCTGCCATCTACCTACAAAAGCAAGGCAGGTGCTCAGAGCACAAAACGATCAAGCCCACATTTATAATAATGTTTTCCTGTTTCATGATCTTGATGGTATCTGTAATACACTTCTTTCTAGCATTTGAGTGAGATATTTCAGCATGTTAACAGGCAACATACCAAAGCTGACAGAAGTGTTTTGATTCAAAGCATGACTTCCATCTGGTTTTGTTTACCTGGTGTATTGTTGCTCATAGCAGCTGTAGTGCTGGGCAAGACAGGGGTCACAACGGGAGGAGGAATTCCTGCTGCCATATCCAGGAGAGGCTGAATAATTTCACTCTTGAACACATTATTCTTCTGCCATAAATTTAGCACTCTAACAATTTTACTCTAAAATGAAGAAAAGACAACAAAAGATCTGAGTCATGCTTACTTTTTTTGTTGTTATTGATTATGGAATTCTTAGCTAGCAACTTTAATCTGTCTAGACTGAAGGACCTTTAGGTTTGCAAACAGTAAGGACACCTAAAGTGGGTCATATCAAAGATGTCTAAACTATGAACCTGAGACTGATCCTAGGCAACACCAAAGAGCTACTACACACAGGTGACAATATTCTCTCAACCAAAAATGTGCCTTTAGTCTTGGAAGATGACATCCAAGGAAAATTATTTTAAGGAATCGTTTTAAAGCATTACTAATAATTATAATAATGAATTATTTGTCTCCTAATATTTTATAGTTAACATATATAAATGAAATACTGCTCTGCCTATGAACCAAAAATCACTTATGTGCACTGAAAAATGGGCATATACTACTAAGACTGCTAAATATTTTTATTAGAAAAGCAGCTTCATATTTTGCAAGCTCTCTTGATGAAGTGAGGAATTTAAAAGTTTAAACTGGAATACAATTACCTGCCTATTGAAAATACACAGTAAAATTAAAAAAGGTGGATCATGGGAAAGGAAAAAAAACCCAAAATTAAGAGTTCATATAATTCCATTAGCTGTAATTCACTGTTTAGCTTACATTTTTATTAAATTTTTTTCTATTACAATAGAAGCATTCTATTACATCACAAACAGATCATTATTTTGATCTGCTTCCAGACTTTTTTCAATAGCTTAACTTCCACCAAAAGGAAAGAATTTGCTTTTTTTTGGCGAAAAAATCAGTTGCATTACAAAGAGCAAGAAATTCTTCATAGGATCTGGCATTTGCTGACACAAAGGTGGTTTAATCACTTGAGTTCTATAAAACAAGAACATGGAGCACTAAGCCACAGAGTCCAAAACAAAGAAAAATAAGTCTGTTCACCCAGAACTACAAGAGGATACTTAACCATAATAGAGAGAAGTGCTGAATTTTCACTGCATGGAAGATGCAATTTAGAGTTCCCTTAAAGAAATCTCTGAAGGCTTCCACTCAGCCTTTTGGTATCTGAGCCCTCCCTCTTTTAAGTCTGTATTATAAGCAGTCCTTGTCAAGTCCACCAGAGGCTCTAACTTCCCTCACCTCTCCAAAACAGGAATATAAAACTGTTTCTGTGTCTGAGTATCTACCCACACACTGCACTTTCTCTGGGCAAGACAAAGGAATCAGTGAGGTGTTTTTGTTGCTACTTTAAATGAAATGTTACTGCATTTCTGCTTGATTTAAAAACAAATTCTGCATTTGCTCATATAAAGGTTACTGCTGTGTTTCTCCATTTTGCCTTTCAATTAGATTAAACATCAAAATGTTACAAATCAGGTACATATCTTGGTCTCTGACAGCCCAGTTTTTTGCTGGGTAATGTATAGGATAACTACTTTCACAGCACAAAGACCTTCCTGTAATTTTGAATCCATACGCAGCACAGCAGCAAGACTTAAGATTGAAAAGTACAATTTTATGCTGAGGTGAAAAATATCCTAGAATTGAACCTGACAGGACTTTTGTGGACTCTAAATAGACTAGGTTTTACTATCTCTCTTCACATCAAACACCTCTAATGCAATACATTAATTGCCATGAATTGAAATAGCACAGGGCAAGTACAGCTATTACTTAGCCTACAATAAATTTACTATATATTTTTTAAACCCAGACACAAACTGAGTACTTGCATCCATCCTTGTTCCAACCTCTCCTTCTTCAATAAATTTACTATATATTTTTTAAACCCAGACACAAACTGAGTACTTGCATCCATCCTTGTTCCAACCTCTCCTTCTTCAATAAATTTACTATATATTTTTTAAACCCAGACACAAACTGAGTACTTGCATCCATCCTTGTTCCAACCTCTCCTTCTTCAATACATCAGACTATTCCTGTATTAGTATATTTCCCAAAGTAACAAGCTAAATGAGTTTACAAAACACACTAATACTGTTAAAGAAATACAACTAAATGAATAAAAACATAAGATGAAAAATCATGCCTATTTGTTAAAAAACACTGTGGAATAGAAGCAGCACAAGTTAATCATACAGATAACCTAAAACCAGACAGCAAAAATGTCATTTAACTTAAATAACCTGTTCAGCAACACCTCAGAATTCAGTTGCAGAAGAAAAGACAGACATCCTTAGCCAAGTTTATCCAACCAAGTGAAATTTGCAGGTCCTGACACATTTTTCTGCAGAGGTCCTAACTACTCTAAAAAAGGCAGGAATCCTAAGACAACACCATGGCTGAACGTGCCTTTATCACCTTCCATGGATGCCTTGGGTTTTCATCTCTGTTCGAAAAATACAGCTGTAGGAATGCATGTAACTATTCTAAATATAACTCTTCCTGTAACATCCAGCCTCACTTACTACTTTACCTAAAGACTCTATGACAGAAATTTCTATGAAGACAAAGCTCTTAGCATTCCCCACCTTTTTGCAGTTATTCAATAAGAAGAAATACTACCTACTTTACAACTAAGGACAAATATGAAGGAAGTTAAACTGCCTGCACTCTGCTATTTCCAGCCAATTCTTCAGAAACACAATTTGGTGGCTATCTCAACTACTGTGATCCAAGGAACAGCTGAACTAGTGAGTAAAACTATTCAAGTTAAACATTATTTAGCTGCTGGATGATCATAGAATGAAAGGAAAGATGACCTTTTCAAAATTTTAATTTCTTGCATGTATCTTTCCAATCCCTACACTAAGACAAGCAACATTAAGACATACATATACAGGGCAAGTATATAAGTAGATCCCTTCCAGCAAGTAGAAAGTGAGATTAAAATCTTTATTCTTTATAGATGACATGCTAAAGACTGTTTTAACTAGAAAGATCTGTAGGTGGCTTACCTTGTCATCACCAGGACAACGGTACAAGTTCTGGAAAGTGCTGATGATGTTATTGCTGAACCTTGGTGCAAATACATCTTTTTCTTGTCCAAACTGATGCCGAGACTGTCTCACAATGGAGTCAATGACATACAGACCAGGCACCTTGTACTCTGGTTTGCACTACAAAGAACGGCAATTTAAAAGGAGCATATGTGAAAAATAACCAAAACCATTAACAGCAGAGTAAATATAAACAATTCTCTCTCATTTTTAAGTGGGTCCAAGTATACTGAAATGTTCTCTATTTAATAAATTGTCCTGGAAAATGAAATTTTCTTTAAAATCATCTAACCTCTAATGTTTAAATTATCACATCTATATGCACTCTGAAGATATGGTAAATGGTGTAAAATCAATTTCTTATTGCTAAAGTTTACCTTTTAAAAATCTATCTATTAAGAAAATAAACAAACAAACCACATATCCTTTTAAAATGTACACTCTTATTTTAAAAGTACTGCATAAAGCATGACCAAATTCTTAACAGTAAATTTGGACTAGCTGTAAATGTAACTCAGGATATTTTTGTCCTTCTTTATGATCAAAGTAAACATTAAAGTTAAAATTTGTTTACTTATTTTACATTGTTGTAACTGGGATGTGATATATCCTCCCCTGCAGAAGCAAAACATATTTATGGGAACATCTGTTTGGCTGAGAATATAACAATGGTATTTATTTTACAACTCTGGAAAACTTGCATAATTTACAAACAGCATGATATTTATAAGGCATGCCTGCTAACTAAAATACTAATTACTTATGCATTTTTATTTTCTTAACAACTAATACTAAATTTAATTTCTTTTAATTGGAAAGTAATTACATCACATTACTGCAACCAGTTTTAAGACAGAACAAAACGTGGTCCAAAAATATAATGAAGTCATCATCAGAATATATTATGTTATGGATTAATTTAATAAATATTGGGTGTATATCACACAGGGTGTTATTCAAAACATGGGAAAAGACACCCTTTTCCTCTCTAGTCCTGTAGACATATTATGCAACACACTAAGTGAATAATCTTTAATGGAGTGCCAAACAAACACTTCAGAATATTAATTTTACTATGTCCTAGATACAAGTGTTCTGTTCTGAAAAGTGTTGATTTGTTAAAACTTGCAAGCCTTTCTTTAGGTTCTAAACATGGTTCAATGTATTTAAGTATGGCATTCTTTATTTTTAGAATGTGTGTGACATCCTTTTAGGAATATATGTGTATCATTAAGCTTATATTGGATATAATACACTGTCTTCAGAAAATCACTTGAATGTATTGTCACTTCTGAAATTTTGTTTAAATTATTAAATGAGTATTCTGCATACAGAACAGACAGGAATACAACTTTCCACAATATTCAAATCAATAAAGCTCACAGATATTTTTCAAAGAAAACTCAGGACATACATTAGGTGAAGTAGTTTAAAACATGGCGCATAAAGAAAGCAAAATATGATAATAATGTAATAATATAGATAAAATGGAAAAGGCAATAAAATACAAGTTAAAAAATAAATTAAAATTAAAACTGGGGCAGTGAATCTGCACGTCCCTAATCTCAGATGGAACAGCCTTTACACACAAATATTTACTTACTTTCTGAATGAGTAATCAATAAGGTAATTTGATTACTCAAAGAAATTAAGTCTGGGTCTCCAATGGAATAACCTCACATATATAAAATTTGACCCCTGAAGTGATCTTTTGCCAAAGAATAAAACAGTCAACCAAAATAACAATAGACCAGTGAGTTAAGTGTCACAAAATGAAGAATGTCACGGGCAATTATTTCATCTAAAGTTTCAGTAACCTCACGAAATTACAAAAGAAAATACTGGAGCTGTAAAGGATGAAGTGCAAACTGAAATGGCACTGACATTGCTCTGGTCAGGTCTACAGCAGATTTTAATGCAAGATTCTAACATCTTGAGCAGTAACTTGAAATGACTGTTTGCAGAAAAACATCCAATTATTCTCCAAACATACAATTTAAGCCTTTTAATATGAAATACCTAGCTTTCATGTGCTTATCTCTCATTCTACTAAAGCAAAAAGTTACTATTTAAAGTTATTAATAAGTTGCACATTTCACTAAATTGTTCATGAAATAATTAAAAACCCCTCAGCAAGACCACCAAAGGGAATAATCTAATCCAGGGTGATCCTTAACAAGGTTATCAATAAGAACATGTATCTGCCTTCTCTAACCAGCAATGAACAGTGCAGAACTTCCTCATCGAGCACTATTGGACACTGAAGGCAAACACATAAACTTAACTCAAAGTAGCTTGTGAAAGGGTCATGAACAGCCAGTCTCATTCCTGACAAATTGCCATTCATTTATGCAGAGGATAAAACTTCTCTTGTGCCTATGAATACTGAACTGCCAATCTCATCCACTGCAACTAAAAAGCAGTGTTTGGAATTCAGACAATCCTGAGCTAATTTCAGGACATGAAACTGCAAAGTGCTACTGGTCAGAGATGGGTAAGATGTATAGCTGCTCTCCTACTCCTGTGTTCACCTGCAGCATTGAAGAGGGATTAGAGGATAGTGATCCCTTTCTTAGAGACAGAAGAAGTCAAGGAGCCAAAAGACAACTACTTGACAAAAAAACTAGCAGTGTTGGTAAAGTATACTATTAGTCTTTACTACTGCTTTAAAACACATATATGACACTTTTTTCACATAGGACCGATGTACTAGTACCTAAATATTTCATTCATAAATAGTTCCAAGACAGATAAAAACACCAGGCTGAAACTGAAACCTGTTTACACTGTCCAGCCACTGGCAAAAAGCACTGCAGAGTACACTGGGCAACAAGGAATAAAAGTTAATGAGCAAGACACATTACTAATACAGAGCAATCCAGACTGCTTTGTAAAGAGTAACAGAAGGAAAATTGCATCCAACATTGCAACATTATGAGCCTAACTTCAGTCGCTTTTTTGTCAAAATTAAATTGCAATTTGATATAATTTACTGCTATTTATACAGAGAGAAGAAATTCAGTACCAAAATGACCAACTGAACAATCAGGTACAACACAGATAAGCAGGGAAGACTCACAAATCTGAATCCATGCATTTCCAACTGGAAGCAAAATGCAGTTTTACCCAAGAATAATTAACTGTTGCGAGACAAGAAAGTGCTATAAATTTCTTTGCTAGAAAGAATCTTTAAATTAGTACCACCATCTTCCCAAAAAGTAATTCTAGTCTAGCCAAATAAATCCTTTTTGTTTTAATTTATTTGCAAGAACCACCAACTGAACTCCTGTATCCCCTGCTACAAAAAAGATGGGGCTGAAGGTCATCTTCCCTTCAGCTTTAAAATCAATGGGAAAACCTGGCAGAAAAGCAAAAGCAACTGTCACCAGCCAAACAACTGTCAATTGTTTTGCTGTTAGCTGTTCACTGACAGTCTCTTTTAACATTAAATAAATACACACAGAAGCAGTCTGAAAACAGTATCCACAGTAATTCAGATCAAAGAACAAAATGAGAACAAAGTATTTGTCATTCTGCATCATGGCTTATAATCTGCTGTTGATTATTAGCAGAAACTGAACCTGACTAAAAACGGAAATAAACGAATATGTGCTAAAAATATTAATCCATATGTGTATCTAAACCCCCCACTTGACTGACTTACCTTTTGAATGAATTTCTCAACACTCTGTACAACATGCTTGTAGAACTGAAAAATACAATAGTATTTCAATAGAGAAAATCTGAACATGCATATACTTATTCAAGTATGTTGTTACATGGATAGCAAAACCAGAAGAAGAAACTTTGGATTATTAAACAGCAATCCAATATCTACAGCTGAACATGTAATCTTCCTTAAAACACTTAACAGCATATAAAACAGCTAATATCAGTGTTTCTTCTTTTTCTTGAAGGTTTTTTACACTGGATTTTTTGAATAGCATGCTTATTTATTGACAACTAGGAGAATATTATAATTGTTCCAACAAAACACATGGTTATTTCACTGCACATGACTGAAGATGTTCACCTAATGTTACTAAGTATGTAACTTCTCTGCATTTCATTCATTAATAGCATCTACTGCATACTTTTTCTTTAAAGTTGGCCTGTCCTTCGTGGAGTTGGTTTTTTAAATCTCACATATAATCACATGGTTCTAAATCATATCAGTAATTGAGATAATCACTTTACATAATTAAATGTTGTCACTGAAATGATAAGAGTGGAAGTAGGATTTCCAAGTTGAGCACATGATAAAACATTCTGGTGAAATTTAATTGTCTAATTAACAGAACCATCTATTATGATTTACTAATTGTTTAAGTTCTAGACAAGTTTTCAGCATTTCCATTATACTGAAACACACAGGCTTTAACTTACAGAAAGCCATTGAATTTCACTCTTCAGTCATCAAATTACTCATTCCCAATTACACAAAACACCAGTATGGATTTTGTTATCTGAAAACGTATCTGCATTGCCAGCAAAGGAATGAAGATAGGAAGGGCATAACTTTGGTCTGTCCTTTTTTTACCTCTCCAGCTTTCACTGAGTTTCCATTTGTTTTAATGCTTAACACTAGTGGCACACTTCTTCCCTTCACCATTTGTCAGTGACTTTTTCTGCTGTGCCGTTGTTTAGCAATTAGTTTTACTTTGTGGCAGGAATAATCTTTAATGAGGGCACTAAGACTAGAACTTAAAAACAATTTGTATCCAAGCAACAAGAAAACTGAAATCTATGACCAATATCCATGAAAAGGTATGCTAGGAATTTAGAAAAATGAACAGTTGTATTGATCCAAAGGCATGCATATATTTTAAGGAGGGAGGAAGGGAGAGAGAGGAGAAGGAAGGGTGAATTGTAGTTTTCTGTTTTTTCAACTGTTAACAGGGTATGTCAGCGTCTCCTTTTTAAACTGAGGAAAAAGCCTGTCTTTCAGATCTGAGAGAATTCAGATACAGTCAAATTGGTATAATTCTTTCTCACATATGACAACCAGCAAATGAAAGTCACACAACACTTTTAGCCTTCTGCTGAATTCCCAGATATCACATATGATCATAACTCGGAAATTGTACACACAAGGGAGGTGGAAAGTTCTGAAGCAAATTCTTTAGACTATTTCACAAAATTATTTAGATATATATGAGAAATGTAAAAGAGGTCAAAAGAAGTTAACTGATTTCATACCTTTATAGCCTTGATTGCTGCCTTGGTGATCTGTGTCATTTTAGCTTTAGAAATGGGTGGCTTATAATCATTTAGTGAGTACAACTGCAAGAAAAAAAAAATCAGAAATATAATCTGCAGTCATAAGCAGAATATTTTTCCACAAGAAAACACCATTTTTAGTTTTCAGAAGATTTTATGTATTAAGCAAGAAAACACATTCTCACTTAAGAAAAAAAAAAACAAAAAAGCTCAATAACATATAATGTAAGATTTAAAATGATTAAAGGAGAGCAGGTTTTTCTTTGCAATGGTCCCTATATATACACTTAGCTCTACCAGCACTAAATACCAGAGGCATTTCAGGTGAAGTTACAAAATAAATACTTACACATGAAAATACGGTAGCTTTTAGTAAGTTTTCCAGGGCAAAGACATTGATATACTTCAATACCCTTTATGGAAGCACAACAAAACCTTAACTTAGTATATTCATCATCATATGCCTGCTGAATCAGGTATTTTCATTTTCCATTCAACAAATAACAACAAATTCAAGCCCAGCGAGCATGAGCATAGAGCACTTTTGACACTTAGACTGTAAAAAGTATAGATTCATTAATTCACTGCAATAACTCAGGAAAGTAATATATCAGAAGTATTACAAATGCTTAAGCAAAAATCCAGCTGTGTTCTCAATTTCGAGTAGAGTGTTTTAGCCTCACTAATATCTAACCAGCAGAACAACCACAGCACACAGGTAGTGTAGTTTTGCAACAATGTTCTCCCTGGATGCAGTATTAACTTTGTTCATTTGACTGGTACATACATCTCCCAGCAGAAGCAATCCAGCGTGACAGGTATTCATCAGAAATTTGCTGCACAGAGAAACTTTACACTAACTAAATTCACAGCTATGACTGATGGGTTGCAATTAGAAGCAACTTCTTCCCAAGGCTATTTACTTGCTGTGAAAATCTCCCATTACTCACAATGCATGATTTTGAACAAAATGCTGTTCTTTTCTCCTTCAGCTCTAAGTGTTATAAGAGAAGAGACTGGTTGATATTTGCAACTTTCAGATATAAAAAGACCAGACACAAAATGCCAAACCAGACTTATGGACATTTTTTACTTACATTTTATTTTTGTTTACAACACGTTAGTTTAAAAATGGAATTCTGACAATCTGAAATCAGTAATGATCATCCATAATAAAATTTTTATTTCCTTCCTAGAGACGGGAAGAATTGGAGTTCTACCATAAAACAGTAATTGAAACACAAACAACACTAAAATCCCCTCTCCTCTCCTATACAGCCTAAGAAATGCAATATTATGGACCAGATTATTACTCATACAGATGTTTGAGATATCTTTAACTTCCTAACATTTGCTCAATTTGTGGCAAACTGCTAGCTCAGAAAACATAGTTAAGAATTGTTTATATTTAATAAACTGTAAGAGTGAACAGGATCACACAGTGGAAAGGATTCGACAATCTTAAATATAGGTCGTGCTCCCCCAGTGCTTATAATAATTTATTACTGAAGGTAACAAGCAGATATTCTTTCATCATACTTGAGTTTCCAAGAGACAAGGATCTGTTCTCCTTGCAAACATGAGATGGTTTTTTTTCATCCTTTCCTGTCAAAACCAGTTTCAACCAAAACCTCCTATAGCTGTCAAAACACAAAGTAAAAAAAAATGGTTTGTCCAAGCATAAGTGTCTGTCTTCTCAGCTTGAAAGGATTTCCATTAAAACTGTGAAATTATAACCAGTTCACAGCTAGACATCCACTTTTAAAACAACTGTTACTACTTCTCACTAATGCTAGTTGCTATTGCAAAAAATTCTGAATTATTTACATGCTGCTCACACAACAAAAAGCAATACATTTCTAAAACATAGGTATATGTTCAGCACCTTAGGGGTAAGGGAGAAGAGAGGCAAAACCATAAGAGTCTCCAATTAGTTTCTTCTCTGTTTTCACAGAATCTCTAGGTTGGAAGAGACCTTCAAGATCACCAAGTCCAACCTACACCCTAACACCTCAACTAAACCATGGCACTGAGTACCACATCCAATCTTTTTTTAAACACATCCAGGGATGGTGACTCCACCATCCCTGGGCAGACCATTCCAGTAATTTATCATCCTTTCAGTAAAGAACTGTTTACTAATGTCCAACCTGTATTTCCCTTGGCCCAGCTTAAGACTGTGCCCTCTCGTTCTATCAGCTGCTGCCTCGTGCAAGAGACCAACCCCCACCTGACTACATCCACCTTTCAGGCAGTTGTAGAGAGTGATTAGGTCATCTCTGAGTCTCCTTTTCTCCAGGCTGAACATCCCCAGCTCCCTCAGTCCCTTGTGTTCCAAGCCCCTCACCAGCCCTGTTGCCTTCTCTGGACACACTCCAGCATCTCAATGTCCTTCCTAAACTGAGGGGCCCAGAACTGGACACAGCACTCAAGGTGCAGCCTCACCAGTGCCAAGTACAGGGGAAGGAAGAATGACCTCCCTGCTCCTGCTGGCCACACCATTCCTGATACAGGCCAGGATACCCTCGGCCTTCTTGGCCACCAGGACACACTGCTGGCTCAAGTTCAGCTGGCTGTCAACCAGCACACCCAGGTCCCTTTCTGCCTGGGCACTGTCCAGCCACACCAGACCCAGCCTCTAATGCTGCAGGGGGTTATTGTAGCCAAAATGCGGGACTCAGCGTTTGGACTAATAAAATTTCATCCTACTGGACTCTGCCCATTCATCCAGCTGTTCCAGGTCTCTCTGCAGAGCCCTCCTACCTTCCAACAGATTGACACATGCTCCCAGCTTGGTGTTGTCTGCAAATTTACTAATGACAGACTCAGTACCCTCATCCATGTCATCAATAAAGATATTGAACAGGACTGGCCCCAGCACAGACCCCTGGGGGACACCACTGGTGACTGTCCCCAGCTGGATACAGCACCATTCACCAGCACTCTCTGGGCCCGGCCATCCAGCCAGTTCCTAACCCAGCAGAGAGTGCTCCTGTCCAAGCCATGGGCTGCCAGCTTTTCCAGGAGTGTGCTGTGGGAGACAGTGAATTTTACAGCTCACTGTTCAGCTTCCAGTTACTCGCGGGTAATTACCAAAATGTAATCACTCATCCTGACTACTGTTTGGCTGGATGTTTTGCAACTACAGGTAAACAACTACTGGGAACACTACAGCACAAGAACCTTTTTATTTATACACTGTTTCTTAGGAGAGTCGTTTTGGGTATTCCTGGTCAGTATTCTCAAGCTCGAAACACTAATTAGTATAAGCAATTTACAGGTACATGAGCAAATGTGAAAACAGCCTAGATCCAAGAAGCCAACCCTGCCAATGTAAAAACAGTCCCAGATGAGATTGGCACAGGAGCTCCTTCACCTACAACACACACAGCTGTAAGGACTGAGAACCACTGACTCACACAGATACTCACAGGGAGCACAACTGACCAGGTCAGCAGCTCTGAAATAACCTGGGCCCTAATGGGGCAGTTCAAAGTATCAAGGAAGCCATTACACAGTGCTGGGAAACAAGCAAGAGCTGCACACAACTGACTCTGAGACATCGGCTGTGTGCCACCAGGTATCTTAGCACCACTTATCAGGAATATGCCAAAAGCCAACAGGATAACATGGGCTGTTGCCAACATCCCGATACTTTATTCCAGGTAGCAAAGAAGCAAATTTGGCATTAAGGACTGATAATTCAAGGGGGAAAGGTGGTGGTGGAAGGGAATCAATAAAAAGAGTAAAACAGTACTTCTGTAGAGAGAGGCTTTTTGGATCATGGATACATCTGTTACAGATTTTAACAGACATTTTAAAAACACAAATCCCAAATTTAGTGCCTGGAAAAAGCCAAGAAAAGAAATAACTCTTCAAAAATTATTTTTTGTTAATTGTCTTCAAGAAACTTTTCATTTACTACAAAACATTTCATTCTGAAAGATTTATTCACTTTGAAAGACTGATGATTGCCTTGACCCAGGTGCAGAAGGACCGTGCACTCGGTCCTGTTCAATATGAAGTTTTCATGGGCTCTCTCCTCAAGCCTGTCAGGCTCCTTCCGGATGTCATCCCTCAAGTGTATCAACTGCACCTCAATGCTGAGGCTGCATTCAATCCCACAGTCTATGTCATCAAAAAAAGATATTAAATAGTATCAATCCCATGTGGATACCTGCAGGACACCACTTCACACTGATCTCCATTTGGACACTATAGCCATTAACTACAACTCTTTGGATGCTGACATCCAGCCAGCTCCTTATCCATCAAACCCATTTTCTCTTACTCCTTGGCTGACTAGAGAAGCAAGACTTGGTTGTCTCTCTAGTAATGAAAAGTTCAGTTCTTCATCCAGCATAGATGATTCTTTTCAGACACTTGGAATTTGAAGAATGAGGATTATTCTAGTATTTTAAAATCCATTATTTTAAAAATTTGTGCTTATATCCTAGCTTAATTTTTCCTGTATGCCTTTCCTACAGATGTTTAGCTAAACCAGTTTGCTCTCTAAGACCAGCGTTTTAGTTTTCTAAGACACTCACACTCGTTTGCAGAAGGTAACTGCTTCCCCTCGTATAAAAGAAGTCTTAAAATAAACCAGAAAAAAAAAAAAAGGAACATGTCTAAAGAGTAAAGTCAAAGAAACTTTCTGAAATAAAATTATACACTTTAAAAAAACAGTAGTAATATTCAAAGGGATGGCAAGGAACGGGAGTGACCACCAACTCTGGCTGGTAATGTACATGCAAAAGATAGTACAAACAAGTTCGAGAAACAAACAGGAGAAAACATGAAAACCAGCACTTTTCAGAAGAGGAAAGGAATAGCAAATCTACCAAAGTGCTTGTCCAGGACAACCAGCACTTATAGGAGGACTCATAGGAGATAAAGCCCTACAGAAAAAGAAGTGTGTTTACAAGAAGGTAAATAACAAGCTCACAATGTGAAAAATAAAGCATTAGAACAGAACTTGAAAGGTACTTGAGGCTTGGTAGCTGTGATTCATGAACTCTCATATAAAACAGTCTCAATCTTACAGCTCTGAAAGACAGGAAAAGCAACATGTATTTCTGACAGGGGCTCAAGGGGAGAACTAGGAAACAATGGATGAGTTAGGTTAAATGTTTGTACCAGAAAAAAATCACATAAATTACTTGAAATAAAAGTATTAGTGGGGACACAGATAATTCCATGCAGCTGTTATAAGGAAAAGCCACATCTCAGTATATTGGTCTTTTCTGAAAGACTCCATGAGCACAGTGAGAAATCACTGATGTAAGACCAGCTGGACCACCAAAACACATTTACTAAACATCTCTCACAAAAGGCTCCCAAGAAACTAAGCTGTCCTAAACAGGCCCTTGCATGACAAATAATCCAACCAATTACTCATTTAATACAGCCAGCAAACAATTTGAATGAATAGTTATTCGGTGCACCGTAAAGGAAAGTCCCAACAGAACCCACTTGTGCCTGCTGTCACTTATATTCTGGACAGGACAAAGTCAGACTGTCAAAAGCTGAAGAGGAACATCAGTGACACTACTAAGTAATAATCAGGCAGACAAATTAAGCTCAAGTACACAGGAAGTAGTGGACACTGGCTTTGAAGGTGGCTACTGCCATTCAGCAAGGAGATCTGCTGATGCATGGGAGACTGCATTGAAGAAAACAACTCAAGAGTAAACCAGAAAAATTTTAGTAGTAAATGCAGTAAATGGACATTTAGATCCACACTATTTAGGCAACAGTACTAACCTAAAGGGCACTCCGAACTGTACAATCTCCGAAGCTGACATGAAATCATCAGGGATAACTACAACTGTGGAGAAGCTTTTAAGTGAAGAGCAAAGGTTCTTGAGCTGGCAAACAGGATTACTGAGGAAAGGTCTATGTCAATATAACCTCAGTAGTGAAGTTCAACTGAGAAGGATCTTCCTCACCCGAGGAGCACACCACATGAGATGAGCAGGGAGTAAGCAGGAGTCAGGCTGGTGGATGTGGTTTTAAACTGCTCAGTGTGGTTGTCCTTAGCCTGGAAGGGCAGCTCTGGCATGCCTCAGAGCAAACAGACTCAGAAACTAAACTGTCACCATGAACTTGCTAAGCCTGTGCCCTGACACCATAATGAAACACACCCATTCTTCTAAATAACTGTATAAATTACAGTCAGCTATCTGTATGTTAGTATAAAATGTAGCTCTGCATTTAAAAGGTCTTATTCAAATGAAGTTCGAACCTTATCACGTCAAGCAGCTGCATTTTTTTCACAGTAGAAATACAGTTCATTTCAGAGGGTCAAAAGTGAAACACCGTAATCTTCAAGTGCCAGATAAAACCAGAAGTTTCAGAGGTTTTGAAACAAGCTAGTTCACGTTTACAAGCTGGAAGAACAAAGAAAGGGAGCAGACAGAAATCTGTATGTAAACTTCAAAAAAACGTGCTTTAGAGCTGAGCTACCATATGATTCTGTGAATTATGAAAGAAAATCTTCCATTTACTAGCCACTTACTGATTTTCTGGATATACATCAACACATGTGAAACATTTACTCAAAGGCAAAAACTGATCAGTATCTTTAAATATCTGATTACTTTTGAATATTTGGATATTTGACCACCGACTAAAACTGTTTTCTCCTGTTTGCTGTAAGGATTTGAAAAGTGAAAGTATTTGCACCATTACATATATGAAAACCCAGTAAGTACAGACATTTGCTGTTGAAATCTGAGGCATTGCTGTAGAAAACACCACAGTGTGTGGAGTCCCTTTTTAAAAAGTACATTAAGAATTTCTCTCTGAACACTGCATATCTATCACCTGCTGATGATGCACATGCATAATAATGCCTAATTTAGAAAACATCTTACAATTTATTTTTCCTATTCATTTAGTAACTGATTTTGCAGAAGAAAAATATGCTGATCTCAATCAAACCAAAACTGATCTCCCATCTATCCTACCACCAAGAGAGAAGAAAGTCTCCTGATGCTTGCCCAGAGAAGAGCACTGCTCCAGTGATCTATCTATTCACCCAAGAGTCACGCTGACACAAAGATTCTCCTAAGCAGTCACTGCAACACAACACAACGTGTGGGAGAATGCTGCTTTAGTTAAGATGGAGTGACTTAAACTGAAAGGTTAAATCCTGATTAAAAAACAACAACAAAACTGTAAATATGTATTAAAAATTTATTTTTGTTATGTTGTTAAGCTTTGTTTTGTACTGTGCATTCTTGAACTACGGCACATTACTCAGAAAATTAAAGATGAAACATCTCCCGTCTAAATGTAGATTACATTATCACATAAGGACAAGGAAGGAACAAAGACTAAATTTCTACAGAATGGGGAGGGGGAAGCAAGAGGGGGTGAGGCAAGAGTTACACAATCAATGACAAGTCACAAGGAGTCTGACTGTACTGGTAGGGTAAATCATTTTCAAATTGTTAGCTCAGATTTTGAAAAAAATAAGTGTTAAATAATTAAGTTAAGAAGAGCATTGATGCATGATTCTGATCTTTTAGGAATAATTTTATTTTCTTCTGAGAGAGAAAGCATAGCCAAAGTAAAGAGAATACTTTCAAGTTATTGTAAAAAATGCCAGTGTTTTGTTCAAGACAGCACACTTAAGAGTAGCATACATTCGATTTCAATGTCAATGAACATCCTAATGATCTATCATTTTATTCTAGAAAGCTGTGGATAAGACTGTTCTGTCTGTCTCAAGCATTCTAGATGACTGAACATACTCAGCTCCAAACACATTGCCAACAATACAGGAAATTACAAAATACAGATGAACATTAATCTTCTCAACCCATTTAAGCTAAAGAAAACACCAGATAAAATTTACAGTGAATTTGTGTGGGGGGAAGTTGCTTCCTTGGTTTCCTATATGATGATTCCATCCAACCATGTGCTACACACACTGGCATTTTGATAATTAGGTGGAGGACAATCAATAAACCTTTGATAAAAATATGCATGTTTAATTAAATGCTGCATATAAATCACAGGAAAATCTTACAGGGAAGGCCTGAATCTGAATGGCACTTCAGGGACAAAATGAGTCCACAAAGATATACTTGCTACAAATTCTAATCTGTCTCAATAAAAGCAATTCCCAGGGTCATGTTCTTGCAAAGAATCAGATGACAGCCAAATGTCCACGTAACAGATTATTACACAGATAGCATTAGAAGTCTTAAAGATGATCAAAGTAATAGCGCTAAAAGTGATTTCTAAGACTATTTCTTTCCTACAGAAATGTACATCTATGTATGAGGACCAAGACAGCAATTAAATCCAGTTAATTACATTCAAAATTCTGTATTAGCCTCTCTCTGATAAAACAGTATAATGGTTTGTACAGCAAAAAGTAATGATGGGGAGAGCTAAGACACTACATACAAGGCAATATTCCAGTGTACATAGAGGTTAACATCATTGTTAACATTCATTTTCCCCAATATAATTTTAAATAAACCAAGTCCTCTTTCCAAACTTTGGGAAAAAAATTACAGGCTGGCTCGATGATCTAATGAGGTATATGAATTATATGTTGGGATTGGGGGGAAATGCAAAAGATCAGGTTGATGCTACACACAAAGTAGTGAATTTCTGCTCTGTAATTTTTTCTTTAATTCTTTTAAGAAAAGCAGTCTTCAAGAGAAAGCCTACTGAAAATTTTCATCATTCACTACCACAAACAATAGTTTTATTATTACAATCATAATTGAAGTACTTAAAGTGAAATCTACTGTAATACCTGTAAAAAGCAAACCATACTTCACAAGTGAAGACCAGACATCATGCACATGAACTTACATCCCCCATGAGGATGGGCAGGACGTCACTCACACAACAAGTTACTACACGTATCCATGGAAGGCAATGGCACACTGCACTCCTACAAAGCACAGCACTTAATTCCAACATCTTTCACTGCTCTTATTAAATAGGCAAAAGAGTCAGACAGCTGTTCCTGTACCAAAATTTTGAATAAAAAATAGAAAGAAGTACTAACTTCATTAAAATTTAAATAGCTTCATAAATAATATATCATTTTTTAAAATATCTCTGCCACATCCCATAAGGACTAGAAAAGCAGCTAGGAAATAATTCTTCATATAATTTTAGAAGGCTTGAAAACTGTGAATAATTCTAGTCTCATGAGATACAAAGGGACAGATATTCACACAGACAAATCTCTGTAACACTGACACAGCAGCTAAGGGAATAAACAATTTGACACTGATACACCAGGACTCAGCCCATCTCTTAAGTATGATATTATGACCAGTGTGAGGGATATCAGTTACAAATCACTCTACAGAAATATTTTTAAAGTTTTCTCTGGCTGCTACCAGGACACAACATTAAAAAGACACCAAATAATGACATGACACTAACCAGACATCATATATAACTAGCAAGTATCTGCAATTTCAATGTAAAAAACCCAAAATAAATACTTAGAAGTCAAACCAAATACATACCATCTTAATAAATTAGTTTATTTCATATTTCAATAGCATTAAAGTAAATCAAATCCAACTGGAAATGCAGAAATAGTCACTGAATTGCTTAATAAATATTAATAACACCACACTGTAAAGAACAAGAAAGGAGCATTGTAATTTATTGCTTTAAAAAAAAAGGAAACTTCTCAACGAATTTCTATTCAATTACATTTTACACACTCTCCTGAAATTTAATTTCTTGGAAAAGTTACTCAAATTGCATGTCTTCATCTCTCAGTAAGTAGGATTTTAACTTGATGCTGAGCAGGACCTACCTATGAGAACTGTTATTTAAAGCCTGTCAGCACTTTGTTACCCTCAGTACTGCATATAAATCAAAAAATATATACCATAGATGTGCATGCAGGATGACCAGAATGGTAGATGCTCCTTTCAGCATAAGGTATTTGAGTTTGGAGGGAAAAAAATCAAAATTCAACATTAAAAAAGTACAGAACGAGTGGGTTGCAACACAACATACCTTACATAACTTAACTTACTTAACATACCTTAATACAACTGTTTCCAAAAACAAAGTGCATGACATGTAGTTTTAATTAACAAACATAATAGTCCATTTTCTTGATATCTAAGTACATTGTTCCTTAAAAAAAGATTTGAAAGCAACCAACGACACTCATGCAAAAAACTCAGCCCCTCCCTACACATCAGCTGCATTATACACCACTGTTTATGTTTAAAGAGGACTTTTAAATATTCACGCCAACTGCTGTGCAAGCAACTAAGTGAAGCAAGATGCAAAGGTAATATACAGCAATCCTTCCTGCCCATCAGACACCTGCACACAGTCAGGTGTTACCACCACTGCATTTGTGTAGTGCTTCTCCTACTTCTTTTGTTTCAAGGAAACACCATTGTGATTTTCAAGTTTATTGAACCCTAAAAATTTGAGATGGAACAACAAAATTCCATTTTAGTTTTTACATATTTGAGCCACCAGATCATTTACAATTTTCTTTAAACCCCCGCCATTACTCTTTTCAAAGAGAGCTTCTAAGCTCTCTTAGTACAGTCTGCTTTGTACAAATATGAACTGGAATTAAAAGAAACCTGGATTTGGCTCCACTTTCCTTAACTCCACACAACTGCAAAACAGGTGCTTACTTCAGATAGTCTCTAGAACATGTTCCACTTGCTCTTAGCCATTTGTAAGTCATAAAATACAATTCCCCTTTTTCTCTTCATAGTAACTTGGGATGTTTGCTGCATGGGAACAAAATGCTTGGAAAGACCTAAATGGACCAAATTAAATAGGTATGTAAGAGTGAGCACTTCACCAATGCCTGAACTCCTAATAACAGAAAGGATTGACAAAAGATCCAGATAAGAGTATCACACTGGAAAACAAGGAAAATAACAGGAACATTTCACTTCAAGCAATTTTCCCATCTTTCCTGCCATATGGCTAATTTCCATTATTAACATTTTATCATTATTATATGCTTATTTTGATCAAGACGAAATGGATTAGCTTGTGTCACAATGCCAGTTTTCACAGATTTCCAGATGTGAGCTTGGGGACTGCCCACACTGGAGAAGTACCCTCTGTCCCTGTTCCAATGCACTAGTTTGGTGAAGTGTGACATAACACAGAGTTAAATGCCTTAGAGGAGCCTAACTACAATCACACCTCTACAATTCTGAGATATGAAACACAGGAACAGATCTTAAACATTTTGAAAATCAGACTCACACATTTTCTTGACCAACTGTTTTCAGAGCTCATGACAAAAACTGTCTTGTTGTGTTGGTTTCAAAATATCGTCTTGGATATAGTTTAAAACCCTTGCATTCACAATGAAACTTAATGATTCAAAATTCAAAAAATAATCACAGTTTGTACTGGATTGGATTTCTCCAACCAATGTATTTGTCATATAAATGGTCTTCATTTCCTCTCAAGTGCTTAAGTGCTCCACTTCACTTTTGTGAAAATTAAGAAACAAGTGGTTACTACTGCACATTTGGTAATCAAGTTATGAAGACCAACACGCTATCTGAAGCTATTCCTTTTCATGTGAACCAGCTTTGTTCTGTTAACATGTACAGGAGATTCGGTATTCTGAAAGACTTTGATTTGATTTGGTTTGATCAGGTCTTTCCACGTGTTTCCAATAATCTGGTTAATATATTCTAAGTTCTTTGGACTTATCCTCTGAAAAAGTCAAAAACATTTATAAGTATGATTATTTCTCTTTCTAAAACTGCAATCACATCACTAGCAAAAGTATCTATCGTACTAATTTCTAAACTATGCACTGAGAGCTCCATAAAGTCCTGCCACAAGGCCAACATTTTTAAACCAAGAGTTTTATATTGAGAGCAATTTACAGTATTTTGCACTTTAGAAAAAAAACCAACTAAAGAATAACAGGGGTGGAAAGCAAAGAATGCATGTAATTAATTCTACTTAAGTTTTTGAAAGTATCTAATAAATATTGAAGATGAAGAACAAAAAAAAAGTAAGGAAATCCTTATCACTCAACTCTAATTATTTGGAAACATTGAGCCCTAGACTGAACACAAGATGATGGATCGTCTAAACTACCTTTCCCAAAAATGCATGCTATTTCAATAATAAATTCCAATTCAAATATGTAAGACAGCTATTCACTTCCTTGCATAAAGGCAGCGCACCTTGTTCAGCTATCATAATTTTTTATAAAGCACTATTTACTTTAATCTTTCAAAACTGAAGTTACAAACAGTATCTTATAATTAAGAAGCTCAAGGCTACAAAAATAGGTGGCTTCAACCTCTCAGGTGTTGTTACCCTCCACTGTTTTACTACTCAGCCACCATCCACCCAAAACACCATTCCTTGCTGCTTCTGCCTCCTGGATCTCTGCTCTGCCACTCTTCTTTGGGGCACATCTTCTTTCATGACTTCATTTTTAATGGGAACCAGAACAATCTCTGCAACCCTCAAGACCATCAACAGCAAACACATTACCAAAGGTGCCAAGCCTCACCTTCCACACATGTAGTTTAGCAAATTAAACACGTGTGTTATATTTCTGAATGTCAAAGCATCAGCTATCCAGTCATATAACCAAAGGCAGGAGAAAAGAACAACTTCCTGCAACGAAAATCTGTACCCAGTAAAACCAGCTAAGTTATGTAGGCAAACTCTTGCAAAAAGAAGTGGAAACAAAATGATAAGTTGTTGTATATCTGTAGTAGTCACCTTTGTACACATGCCAGCTCACTCCCCAAAAGCCTAACAGCAGAAATAGCAGGCTATTACAAGAAGGGTAGGGATAAATCTGATAGAAGGTCACGATGACAATGCACTCATTTCTTCTTACTTCCTCCAAATGTTAACAATTCATTTTAAATTCTGTTTATAAAAATGTCCCCTTTTCATCAGTTCATATGGCAAGAATAGGTAAAATGAGCACTAGTATAGCAGTAACTGGACATCGTGTTTCTACCTTAAAGAGCACATACCCTTAAGTGTAGAAGCAGCTTCTGAATAAGGTTAATAAAATTACCTACCCAACTACTGCTGTTGTCAGTGCTCCCTGAGAAATACTGCAGAAAAGTAGCTCCAAAGAAGTGAAGAAACAGAAGAATAGAAATACAGGGATAACTTATAAAAAGTTATGAACAGGAATGAGAGCTGATACTGTTCTGAACTTTTTTCAAAAGTTGTTTCTGTTTTTGAACTTTCAAAGCCAAGCTCCCTGAACTCTGGATGCACATATGAACAGCCAATTATGCACCTCTGTCCCAGGCCTCACAATGGAATAACACCAGTGGCTGCTGAGGCCGTGAATGTGGGCTATAACAAGGCTGAAGGAGCCACTCAGGATGAATTTTTTGGTGGCTGTCCAGAGGTAAAATTATGAATCAATTTTACAGACAAGAAAATAGACCTCTTCCTAAAGTTAAAAAGCATCATTATGAGAGTAACTTGAGTACCTTGAAGTATTTTTAAACCTGCCTTATCAAAACCTTTTGTTCTGAATGGCTTTTTTCCCATAAGAAAGCCATCTGGATTACCAGACTCCACTTCTACAACTGCCATAGGAAAACAGACTGTTGGTCATAGAATGGTTTGGGTTGGAAGAGAATATAAAGGTCATCTAGTTCCAACCTCCCTGCTATGGGCAGGGACACTTTCCACTAGCCCAGGGACACTTTCCACTAGCCCAGGTTACTCCAAGTCCCATGCAACTTGGCCTGGAACACTTCCAAGGATGGGGCACGACTCAAATAAGACTTAAGATAATTTCAAGTACTCCATCAAAGACTGTAGCCCCAGGTATAACCTCGGTAAGCAGTTGACAATCAAAGGATCTGAAGTTATAAGAGTTCAGGAGGGCATTTGTTTTAAACTGCAAAATGGCTCGCTGCTCTCTAAATGAGTAGCAAGCAGGATCAATACCTGTAATTATCCAGTTACAACTCCAGAGAGATTGCAGAATCTGGAGATCTACAGAACTGCTCCAGGCTCACAGGGATCTGATCTAGATCACAGTTTAAGAGCAAATTTAAATTCTATGTATCTAAGACTGAAAACCTATCAATCAGTGTCTGTCCTATACTATTTCCCTAAAGAAATGAGGTTCTTGAGCAAGATGTGCAATAAAATAAAACCAAACCCTAACATTTTGGGCCTTTAACACACACATGCATGAGCATGTCTTTACAAGGCCAGAAGTCAAGCTTCTGTGGCCGATGGAAATCAAAGGTCAGATCAGTCTTTGAAAGTGTGATATTAAAACTGCAAATATTTATTCAGCACACATGGAGACATTGAACTAGGTGAACATCAATTTAATATTTACTGTATCTTGAAGAGAAAAGAACTTTCTTTCCCCACACTCTTTATAAAAAATCATTGAAAGTCAGCAAAGTTTAACTCTTGCTGGGAAACAACAGAGTAAAATACTTATATTTCACTGACACTGCTCCTCATGCTCCTCACAGTAAACAGGAAACTAACAAATTCTTACATGTTGTGTTGCATCTTAAGGGAATTCATATAAATATTCACGCTCTTTTTGAAAAAACACTACAGGATTATATAGCAAAATAAAATGGAAGACATTTGTCACATCCACCCCAGAGGTCAAGAATGAAAAACAGAAACAACTTTTCAGATGTATGAATGTCTGCATGTAGATGCATGTATCACTTTTTCTTCTGACAAAAGACAAAAGCAAACCAGAAGCTTACATCCAATTTGCTACAATAAAATTTACAAGTATCAGACCATAAATGGGGTATCAAATAAAAAAGAAGAAAGCTTTAAACTTATCACAGCTGCAGAGTCCTTCAAACAGCAGAGGATATGAAAGAAGGTCGTACTCTTTTTTATGGCTAGTAAAATTAGTGATAGAGAAAACAGATACAGGTTTTGTCATTGTCACGGCAGCTAGGAAATAAAAAGCCCTGCAGATGTTTCAGGTGCTTTGGCCAACATGAAACATGCAGCAGAATCCAAAAAAATATCTTGACAGGGAGTAGCTTATGTGTCTTCTCACTGTTCCTTAACATAACTGCTAGTATCTACTTGCACTATTCAAAGCCCTGGCTGCTCATTTTAGAAAGCATCCCTTTTTTCCCTACTTTCCCCAGCTATTCAGTATCAATCTCTATTTAGCATCTTCATGAAGCATACCATTTACCTTTTTTTAGTGTCAACTGGCATTCTTTCATGAAAAACCTGCCTCGTTGACTTAGAATATGCTATTTAAATAGTCTGAAATAGAATATTTAGTTTAGCCTTCTGTACTTTTATGCACCAATACTCCAATGCTCAGTATTTAAAATGTGGGTCATTTCCAAGGGTCACATTTCTCAAGCTGCAGACCACTGAACTTTTCCTCACTGACCCTTAAAATACATCCTCCAAAGAATTGTCATTATAAAGGTGGCCAGCATAAAATGAAGTGCAAATGAAGTATAGACACAACAGCATCACCAGTAAATGATCAGTGTCTGCTACATTCCTATCACTGATCAATTTCACAACGACAAGTAAGCCCAAAAGCAGCAATAGCCATTTTATGTATCATCTTACTGGACTCTCAAAAGCATTATGCACACCAAAAGCTCAGCGTACTTTATGAAGAACTATGCAAAGACAGCCATTTTCATTGTCAATAACAGCTGAACACTAACCGAGCAATGCTGCAGAAGTTTTAATTATGACTCTCACGCCCTAGAAAAAACAGAGGAACTCATATCACTCTTTAAACAAACAGGAATCACTACCTTAACCTTACAGAATTTTATGTGCATCCCACTTTAAGATGTCAGATATTCCACATCTCCATGATGACACCTAGTTTTCTATTCAATTCTCTTGTACATGAAAGTATCAGCATACAACTGTACAGACAGGAGAAACTGAGCTTTTCATACAGGACATGTTCAAGTGAACAAGGCATTTCTGAAAGGAATCAGAAGACACATGACTTTCTTGTTCCTGAGTTTCAAGGGACCAGCTTTGCCTTATTCTATCTTTTTTAAATATACAATTGTCCTTTTCTCAATTGCCTCTCCAATGTCATAATATGCTGGATTGCCTGATAAATACAAATACAGATGAAATTTGTGGCACTGGATGATAACAACGATTGTGCATTGGATTCAACAATGTAAATTCCAAATCTAGATATGCTATCTAACTCTCCTGAGCAGGTTTTACCATCACTAACCTTCTAAGTGGCTGTAAATCAAAGATTCAAGTACCAGTCTCAGCAACTCAAAATGAAAAAAAAATTCAATGATTTTACCAAAGCATGCATAGCTTATGTAGGGGATATTTCTGCTTTGTTTTCAAAGAGACTGCAAAACCAAAAATATCAGTAAACATCAAGAACAGAAAGACTTCATGAAGATCATACATGAAAAGATGTGTGCCTGTATGTGAGTAAACATACTGATAAACTTTAAATTATTAGAAATGCTATGCTTAATTGAACCAGATCAGTGAATTACTATTCAGTTTTTAAAGAAATAAATATCTAAGTTGAATTTGCTCTGTCTTTTCAAGACTCCTATCATTTTTACTGATTTTTTTACTACAGATGCAGTCAATATGGCTAAAAAAAGCATAACTCCAAATATTCAGTTTGTGTTGTACTTAAAAATGAATTTGCAATCTCCGTTCCCCCTAAAATAAATTACAATCCTGTGACTATTTGTGATTGTAAAACTATTTACATTTATTCTACATGTTAACATAGAAATAAATTTTAAAATAATTACATGTGTTTTAGAATTAAAACAACCATTGGTCTTCTTTTTCCACAGAGTCTCCACATTATAAAGTGAACAATAATTTGGCTTGCCACTGCAAAAAGGACAAGTATTGCAGGAAAACTATGTGGAGTATAGCACTCAAAATCAACTTCCAGTACCTAAAAGAAATGTGACAATGGCCAGATAGAGTTGACGATGACAGCAGGACTTTAAAACTGAGCCGATTATATAACAAATACTTAATTTTAATTATACACATCTGCAATTAAATCATTGTCATCTGAGCACTGGAGCTGTGAAGATACACATGGTTGCCTCTAGTACACTTCAATTCCTCTTTAACAAAATACATTTTATAGAACATACAGAGAATTTGAAACACGAGTTTCTTGAGTTCTTGTCTGCCAAGACCTGTTCTTGAATCTGATTTTGTGCTTTCCTGAAAAAACTCAGGGCCTAAACTGTGGCCTGGAGGAAAATGGCTCTGCAGTGGTAAGCCTTCATGGTGCAAACTGTAGCAAATCATAAACTCTGTGGTAAAAAACATTGCCAACTGCCACAAAACTATACTAAGTCAGTTGTATATTCAGTTGTATACTCCAATTTTCAGTTGCTAAGCAGTTTTAATCAATTTAATTAATGTCAACCATTACATGAAAACAATACTGAGCATATTTTATATAGGAGCTTGATTATTTCTCAGCTTTAAATTTACCTTTCCCAAGACTTGAAATGTTAGGGCTAATTTTATATATACTACTAGGTACAGCACAGACAGCGTGATGTACCATCACTAGCTATTGAACAGCTTTCTGCAACAGCCTCCATTATTTCCAGTAGTTACTGTTAAAATAAACTTGAAATTCTACTTTCTAATTAAATTAATGACAAATTTATTTTAAGCACTTCAATCCTGACTGCTATACAGGATAGTTACAATATAAGATATTGCCCAGCTCACATACAATTCTGGAGTTAGCTTACTCCCTAGATGGACAGCTGCCTTTATTCTAGCTTCACTGCAGAATCCTAACACAACTCCTTTCTTTTAAAAAAATCAAACAAAAACATCAACCCCAGAAGCATCCAACCTGCAGACTTGAGTGCTTAAATGTATTGGAATGTTCCTTCTAAAGTGTCATCTGGTTTTCACCAGGAAGTTACATAAATTGTTGTAAAATTATTAACTGGATGCAAACTGCATAAGAGAAAGTATGGTAAAAGTTTTTATACGATTTATTCTGTCCCATCTGCTGCTAAATTTAAATTACATTTTAATTATTTTAAGCCAAAAAACTCTAAAACAGGAAACAGACATCAGCCCCGGAGTTTACCATGACCTTAAATATAATATAAACAAAGAACAGGATTTTACAAGTGAAGTACCAATATTTTGTAAATTAATCAAAACCATTTAGGAACAGCAATATCCTCATACACTTAAGCTAATTCAAATATCTAGTGATCACTTCACAGTTCTAAATTGCAAAGCGTGTATAGTAAGTTCAACCAGAGAAAATGACAGAAAGCTAAAGTTAGTTCTGCAGTGTGTACAGAGGTGTTAAGAGTGGTTAACAATGACACTTGGAATTCTTTAACTGTAGCAAGTCTGGCAGCATTTACTTCCAGGATCAGAGTTTGTTTAGTCACGGCATCTTTAAAACCTTTCCATCATTGTAGCCCAGCATTGAAATAGAGGGTAAATCAGAGATGCTGCCTATTTATACCATAGCAGGTAAGTTGGTTAAAATGACACTGTCAGATCTTCTGCACTTTCTTTTCCAACTGTCTACCATTTTTTAAGCACTTAGAAAATTTAAGGCATAATCTAAAGCTCTCCTCTTCAGCATGGCTGCCACCTTAAGTTTCAGACTTATTTTTACAGTGCTTATATCCGAGTGCTCAGCAAGTCAGTCAGAAGATGTTTTTCAATATGAAGAGGAAGACTTCTGCACCTACTGATAGGTATATAGAAGGAAAATGTTCTGAACAACTTATATTCTTCTGTTCTTGTGACCAGATTCTTCCTTTCTCCTACATAACAATATAGCACATATGCCAATCAAATAATAAAATAGGAATAAAAGTGTATAGTGTTGATTTTTCTTCTAGTGGCCACGATGTGCTTTTTTCTACTTAAGTATTCAAACTGCATTAAGTGCAACACCTAGACTTGCACATCAGTTAGAGCTGTACAACTGCTCCCGAGTTACTGGAGAGTACCTGCTCCTTTTAAAAATCTATCTCAATGTGCCTGTTGAAACAACAACATGGTTGCCACCCTGTTCCACCACAGGTCAAATGAAACCGCATTACTCAAAATCATTAAAACCATACTACAACCCGGCTGGGGCTAGCGAGAGAGCAACTGGGAGCGTTAGTATGAGGGCAGTCTGTAGGAGTGTATACATTGTAACGAAAGCTGATACTTTCTGAGGTCAATATAAGTTCAAAACTACTTTGTAAAATGTAGGACTTCGTAAAAAAAATACGTATTTGTCTTCCTTGCTCGTACACTGACTTCAAGATACAAATGATACTCGCACAATGAGAGCAACAAAGCAGAGTTGCCACAAGAACCATCTCGCAATAAAATAAACATTAGCTCTCAGCACAAAAGAGAAGCCAGGTGCAGTATGAACACCTCAGCCTATATGTATGTATGTGTTATTGGGCGCCGTAGCTCGCTCTCTGCACAGTGCTTCAATGGATCTGAGCTCGGTGCAGCATGGAGGGAATGTCTGCTTCCATCCTGACCACTGCAAATATACCACTCCTAAACACGGAGACGAATCTCCAATGCCTTTGTATTCCTTTCCCCGGATTTAAAGCCTAGCTGCACGAGGTGTTAAAAGTGCGCGCTGGCGGGGTTTGGATAGACGCGTAATTAATTAGAGAGGAGGAAGAGGGTGGCAGGAGACACGAGGGAAGGCGTGGAAGGGCACAGGCCCCGCGCCCGGCCAGCCTGGACCCCCCCGCCGCCCAGCGCAGCCTCCTCGGTCGCTGCGTGAAGTTGGCCAGGCATCACCCGCCCCACTGCAGGCCAGGCGCAGGGAAGAGACCTCTTTCTCCTCCTCTTCCTTGGCCTCCTCGCGCGTCCTCCTCTTCCTCCAGCCCGCCGCCAGATCTATTCTTCCCCTTCAGCCGCCCCCAGCCTCACGGCGGAAGAAGCTGGGGGGGGAGGGGGACGTCTCCATTACCC
>VYXF01012752.1:206703-279890 GCA_013397295.1 Polioptila caerulea
ACAGTCCTGAAGGATTTTTCCTCCCCTTTCTGCCCCAAAAGCCTACAAGGCAGTCCCGGCTCCCCGCCGAGGCGGACCTGTAGCCCCCGACAGCGAGCTCAGCTCTTTGCACCCCTCGACACCGGCCCGCATCGGGCGGTCCCGTTGCTCGCTGTTCAGGCCGGTGCTCCCAGCCGGCTGCCAAAGCCCCGGGCCCCCGGCATTTTCCCGTGCCTTCCCCGGCAGGGCAGCGCCCGGGTCCGAGCCCGGGTCCGAGCCCGGGCCCGCCGCCCCTCAGGGCCGCCCGCCCGCCCGNGCCGGGAGCGGCAAAGGGAAGCGCCTTCCCTCGGGCAGCCCGGGATGCCTCCACACCCCCGGGGTTTTTTGTTCTTGTGTTACTGTTTGTTTGGTTGGTTTATTTGTTTGTTTTTTGGGTTTTTTTTTGGAAATACGGTTCCCTTCCCTGCTCTCCGCGGCGCTTACTCCAAGTACTTCGCAATACTCACCTGGAAGCAGGCGAGTCCCTGCTCGCCCGCAGGTGCTGGCCGTCCTCCCCCCGCCCGGCTCTCCCCAAAATCGGTGCATCCTCCCCAGCAGCGTGGCTTTAACAACGCACCTGGAAAGAGGCGGCCTGCTCCTGAGCCGATCTTTTTATCTCCCTCTACCATTTCGCACTGGTGGAAGTGATTTTAAAAAACAAACAAAAAACCCCGCTATTCTGCTAGCAATCTATATCAATAAAAGATTGCCTTTACTTGTACGCTGCTATGCTAATTATATATGCCACATCAAAACCAAAGCCAGATTATTAGCATATGATTTGCACCTCAGCTACAGTTTTTGCTGATTTTTATTCAGTTTAGGTACTCACCCCAGTGTGCTTTGCATACTGAGGACCATAACTTGTGAACTCAGCTTTTGCCCATCAGTCGCTGTGTTCATACAGAGTGCTGCTGAAATAGTGCAACATATCTCTAGAAAAGGTGTTTCACCACTTGCATTTATCTCCTTTTAGTCATTTATGGAGAAATGATACAAAGTCATGAGCTGCCTAAAGCCTAGGAAAGTGACTGCCTCTTACACAACACACACAGAGCTGGGACTCCAGTCTTAATTTTGGCCTCTCAAAGCTCCTAGTTTAAAGCACTGGTGAATTTTCAGACTTCATTATGCAACCCCTTATTTATCATCAGGTAGGGCTGTATCTGTAATACAATGTAACCCGGCCAAGGCTTGAATAAAAGGCATTATAACAATACATACATGCATTATAACAATACATGAATAAAGGGCATTATAACAATAGGCATAAAGACTGTCACCTATAGCACCTGTATTTGCTTAATAGGTCTAACAGTCCTGTAATTAGAACACTAATTCTAATAAAGGGAACCCTGGCACTTGTCATTTCTCTCCGGTGGGTTCCCTTCAAAGTGTGGCAAATTATGATCCAAGTATGCAAAGAAAGCAAAACTCAAGTTCTCTCTATGTTCAATACCCAACAAGTTGTAGCTGATGCTAGAAAACTAACAACAATAATAAAAATAAAAGGAGACTCTTTACTAGCAAATGCTGTGGCAGGCAACAACAAAAAGGAAACAAGCTTATGCTCCAGTCCAAAAATAGTCCCAAAATAATCGAGTTTACAGTTGCATGTCCATGAACTAGTAAAAAGGCATGTCCTGGTTTGGCATACATGGCATTTGGATATTCTAAGCATGCTGAGTAACTGTAAGTGATAATTACTATAAGCCTGGTTCTTACATTCATAATGGAATCACTTTTTTAAAGAGAAAAAGAAGTATAGTATGTCCCTAACTCAATATGCTATTCTTATACTAGAGTTCTCTATGAAAAAAAACCCCAAAACAAGGAATAAAAAAGCATTTAATACAAAAATTTGGTCCTAGTAGATCAGTACAATAAATCTTCTCAAATCTGACATCAAGTAGTCTGCCTGAGTTGGTGGATCTGAGCAATCCTCTGCAGTTTTACAGAAAGGAACAAAGTGGGATCCAATTATAGGATCAGACTGCAAGACTGTAACTGATGTTGACAATTCCCTGGGATTTCTCTTCAAATCTATTTGAAAAAAGATTGGCTAGACTTGGAACACAATGATTCAGTCATGGGCAAAGCTAAATTTCATGCTTCTGTTGCTAGTGAGAATAAAACAAGCAACAACTGTTCCTCTAATAAGGAAGGTACAATAAATGCTATTATGCACAGTTTCTTTATCACAAGTTAGATTAGTCCTTAAAATTCTGGCAAATTTCCAGTGCCATCCTTCACACAGAGTTACATACCAGGAAATTAGTATTGAGTTTTCATTTCCTGTGATTTATTACATATTGTTCTTTCGCTAATACCTGCACAACATATGAGTTTTGAGATTTGAGGAAGACGTGGAGAAAAATGGAAAGAAGAAAATGTTACAGAAGAACAACTTCAGAAAACAGGTTAACACTAACTAGACTGTAGTTAAGTAAAAAAAAAAACAAAAAAAAACCCCAAAAAAACAACAAACCAAAATGGTTAAAGAAATCATTATATTTAGATTACTAATTCTGCATAATTTCTGTCCAGAGACCACTTCTATGTAAGCTTTACTGCACCAAGTAAAGGAATAAAATCAACTTGCATACATTTTACAGTTATTATTAACATGACTAAATTCCATTATCTTGAAAGAGTGGTGCAAGTATTTTTAGGCATCATTACTAGTAATACATTTCCTCTCCAAAAACATGACTCTCAAAACCATAAAATAACACCTTACATCTCTAGGTTAGCAAAAGTCCTAACTTCACTTAACTATACTGTTAATGCTCGGTTTTGTGGGAAAGAGAAATACTATATCCATTTTTCCAAGGAGGCATGTAAGATAATTACATGGGGAAAAAAAAGGGATGGATTTAATCTGTTAATCTTTAATCTAAGGAACATCATGAAGACTTCCTCCTCCTAAGCAAAATGCCTGACAAAATTAAAGTATGGAGTAAATACTACTTTAAGAATAAAAGTGTCATTGTTTTAACAAAAGCTTTAAACAAAAGCTACACCTAAGATGTAAAGAACACACTACAGGACGATCACTCTGTTTCTGTAAGGTGTCTATCCTTTCTCCTATTTTCCTATTGGACAGTTCCCTAAAAAAGGCTGAACACTTACCTGAGAAGCCTCTCTTAGGATAGGTAAGAAAATTAATGCCCAATACTAGCAGATTTAGGCCACTGTACAAGGAGTGGTATTTAGCCCAGCACACAGCATTTCCCTGTGCTAAAACACAGCAGTATTTCTCATGACGTATGGAAAACCAGGGAGGGCACTCTGGTTGATTCAAACAGACAAACTGTAGTACACTGGTTCTAGAGATGTAGACACTAGAATAATTGCAACCCAGACACATAATTATAAATAAAGTTTACAAACAAACAAACAAACAAAAACCCCAACCTGTAGAAAAGCTTTTCCAGAACTACTTTTGTACTTGAAAGCTTTAAAAAGGGCCTTTTCCCCTGTATTTTTGGTACATCATCACCTACATCTTTCTTCATTCAGTCTATCACAACAGTACAACGGCTTCCTCAGTGAAGGAGGTAGAGTAAGTGAAAGTGAGTCAGAGCTTCCTAGGCACAAGAAACAAGTGAGGAGCTCACACTATGCCTAAATTCCTATGAGGAAAAAAAAAAACCAACTTTTTTTTCACTCTACAAATTAATACACACAGCAGTGTCTATGGAATACAAATACTTGTGTCTTGCTACTTCTTACAAGAGAACCAAAGAAAAAAATCCAGTTGACTCACTACCTTGACACCCAGAACAGATGAAGCACTTTTCTGGCCTTAGACACGAGTTGCTAACAAGACCTGAGGAACTTAAATCACTTTTGAGACATCAGTCAGACACCTCTTTAACTGATAAGCGTGGGCAGACTTAACTCAGGAAAAATAATTCCGTCCTGATTATTTATCCCAGCCTTGAAAAGTACTACTGAGCCACAAGTAAGTATCTCTTGTTGTACTAGTTTATAACTCTGCATATTAAATGCTTCTTGACCTTAGTGTGGCAGACCCTAAGCCACAGCTCTTAGAGTCTGGCTTGACACAAGGTTCAGCTTTTCTCACCACAGAGTTAAAATCACGGGAAGAGAAAAAAAAAAGCAAAATTAAGTTGCTTTTCCATTTCAGTTCCCCCTGTTTTCTTGAGTTTGTGCATTTATATTGGATAGTAAACTAATTAAGCCAATTATAAATTCTGTAACAGCAAATGAACTCATAAACATCAATGCTTCAAAAGTTCTTTAAAATTTAAACACTTAAAATTTTTAGCATATTTAGATACAAATATTACATTAATTAAAACAACAGCTCTTTTTTCATTGCAATCAAAATATATACTGGATGTTTTACAACTTAATTGCATTTGTTATAGAGGAAACAAAACAGTAGATTAAGTACACAACCACCCTATTTTCCAGCTTGGCTTGTCTTCTAAGTAATAGTGTGAAAAAAAACCACCTTAAATGGCTAACTTAATCTTCTTGATGAGAATAAGATACAGGTGACAGAAACCTGCTTAGGGTAGTTTATTGAGAAGGGGTGGTGTATTTATTTCAAAGGGTAAGCTATTAAAAAGGTTTTTGTTACCACATGTAAGGAGGTTAGAGGGGTTTGTTTGTTTGTTGTAGTGGGGCTGGGCTGGGCTGGGCTGGGCTGATTGATTTGTTTTTATCATTTCTCTTTCCCTAAAAATAAAAATCCTCATTCTGAAGTTTTGCAGCTAAGAGTTTTTGATATTCATGCTCCTGTTAATAGAAGATACAGCTTGTCTACTTCTACTTGAAAGGTTAATTTTGTTCTGGGACAGAGAAAATAATGCTGTGGCTATATTGAAAAATGTGTTAGTCTGCAAGTTTTGTACAGAAAGAAAAGATAGGATTGTTTACAGCTACTATATTATTGGTAGTCTTCCATGCTGTGCTGCTATGTAGGCTTCTTGCTTGTTACTGATCAAGATGGATGCTTTATCTCAAAGCCTCACACAAACTAATTAAGTTGCTTACAAAAATTGAGCACATTAGAAAAATGAACAAGGAAAGAGAAGTGCTAAGATTGTCTAGGGAAAGAATTTGTATTCAAGGTAGAAAAAGAAAAAAACCCTTGTGCTATTTAGTGATCTATCTCTTGTGTAGGTTAATCAGTATTTGGCTTGTGTGACAAGTAAAATTCTGATTAGTACCTCCAATTTATATTCCTATAGGGACTTGATATAGTAGAGTAGGCTTTTATTGTAAGGTTCAGAGTTTCTTAATAGCTTGCATTGCTCAAGCTGTCTATGTGCTCTGTGTACTTGTCATGTTCTGTCATCTCTAAAAGCTGAGATTGGACTGTCTAGATTTGTACGTAATGTTACTTAAAGCCCTGACATTTATAGTGACCTATAAGTTAAGAGGAGTAAAAATTACCAGAGAAAAACTATTTCTCCATGATGTAAAGTAGGGCCTTTCACATGGAATTATTGACCTATTTTCAAAGGTGGCATTGGTTTTAAAATAATTGAATATTATTGAAATATATTACCTGTGAGATAATACTTCCTGGAGTCTTGAGTTGTTTTGTCCTGTTTCTTTGATATCTTCATGAAAACAGTGGAAGCATGGTGTAGAAAGTTATTAATATTTTTATAAAGGTATCTAGTTCATTACAACATAGGAGAAGTTTAGAGGAACTAGCTTAATTCAAGAAAAACCTATTATCTGTTAAAATACAGTTATAGTTCAGTTATCAAATGTAATCTTAATAATAAAAAGAGAAGCTATATAGTCCTTGTTTCAGTTATCTCCTTTTGGAACAGAGCTGCAATTGTACTATGAATTAGATGGACACACTCCTTGTAGAGCTTGAACTTGTATATAGGGATTTGCAAAACCAGTGTTACTCCTTTTTCACTGCAGATTTTTTATAGACAGGTCTGTCATCTTGAGAGCTGGTTTCTTTTCCTCATGAAGAGTAAGCTGTCACCAAGGGTAGTTCTAAGAGTAGTAGAAGTTGAACATTTTGTTACAAACCTGCATTTTTTCTTTGGTGTGTGGCTGTCTCTTACGGACATCAGGCTGCCCCCAGGACAGTGTTGGGTGCAGGTGTCAGACCTCTGGTGTCCTAAGCTTCAGGCTGCCCTGGGGTAGGGAACCAGTGCTCAGGCAAGGAGCAGAGGCGGCTACTTGGGTTAATTAGCCCTCAATAGCTGCATCTTTTTGCCAAAGTGTCAGCTGTCAGTGAAAACTCTATGTAATGCCTGCCCAATTTTTTCTATAACCCTTGAGCCAGAGCACCTCACCATCTCTTTTTCTGGCTATGCTACTGAGAGTGAATGAAGGCAGTTTACACAGAACACATCAGAATGGCTTTTCAGTCTTGGTTCTCTGGAGATCCTCATCCAATGACCCCAAAGACAGGATGGCTGTTACACTTGTAAATTCAGTCCATCTTATTCTCAGTAAAATTTGCGCATTCATTCTCTTAAAGGGATTTCATGTAACTTGTGTTCTGTTCCTTTAAAATAAAACCTTAAAAATCCTGCTGAATAATGCTTATCTGATCGAGAAAAATGAGAGGACAGAACAAATCTTGACATGCACACTTTAAAAATCTGTTATAGCAGCGCATGGGTGTGCTCCAGTCTGCTTTCCCTCCTCCAACTCTGGAAGTAGATAACCTTCATTTTGATACAATGTTACTGTGTTAGATGTGAAAAGGTCCCTTGACATCACATGGCTAATTGGGGCTCCTCAGTGAATAGGACCTGGCCTTTTAGCTGTGTTCTGAATGCACTATTGACTTGCTGACAGGAAGCCCTGTAGCGATAACAAAGGAAGAAATGATTCAGCACACACCGGAAAGCCTCCCTTGAGTTCACATCTGCTGGTCCATCTATTTCCATGCTGGTGAAGCTGCCTTTACATGAGTGCAAAGTCTCTCATTGTTCAGCACTTGTTTCCTCTCTTTTTTCTTCTTTCTTTTTACTTTAAAATGTCACGTTTTCCACAGGCAATATCAAAACCAAAATAAAACAGCTGCTGGGGTGATGGAGTGTCAAAAGTTATTAAATACTGCTGGCTGTAGCAGAAAATGGATATGTGAAGTCAAAGTGCTGCATTATGAATGGCAGAGTGATTTCCAAAATTAACTGAAGAAAGTCCAAGGGATTTGGGTATTGTCTTAGTGAACTGTGGCAGGCCATTATGTTTTTAGTGTGACTATACTCCAGCCCTTTAATAGCAAAATCCCAAATCCTGCTTTAGATAAGTTGGTTTTGGTTTGTTACTGCAACAGAGGCAGCATTCAAAGTTTAAAATGCTTTTGCATTGTATTACAGGACCCAATGTGCCTAAACAGCTAAGAAAATATTAGGAAATTATTTTACTTTAAAAATAAAGCAATAAAGCTAGTTTTTCTGTTGACCCATATTCCTTGTGAGGATACAGTGTATACCAGCATATTTAGCTTGACTCGGAAAATTCCTTCACTGTGTTTGGACAATACATAAACCAGGACATTTTTTTACTTATTTGGATAAACTTAAAATATCAGATGTTCCAGTCCAGATATTGGAATCTGTCAAAATTAATAAGTACATTAGGAAGTGCATAAATAGTAACAGTGTTCTAACCCCAATATATTAATTTTAAAATGTGTCACATACCCTAAGTGTTACATGATCATGTTTTAGTGCAGTTTGTGATGTAGGAACCTCCAAATTACTATAGGATATCAAACCAGTTGTCCATATACTTTGCTGTATAATCTCCTAATTAAAGAAACAAGTCTGAGAGATCCCTGAAGTTGTTCTTTGCCCTAATTAAATCAGAGGGAAAGTACAATTTGCTCTGCCTGCTCACAGAGAACACTGTCTTCTTCCTGAAGCAGCTTATCTTTTGTACACTGTGACTTGGCTAACTCCTTGTACTGCTCCTTTTCTTCCAGCTCTTCTGTTTTTTCCAAGTGTCTGGGTTTTCCTTGATGCTATATTACTGCGTGGTTTCTGAGGTTTTTGTCTTTATAATTTCGGCCTCAGGATTAGTTTCCTTTCTGTTAAGGGGATGTAGGAGAGGTAAGGATTGTTTGCTGAGTCATCATTAAGATCTGGTGTGACCTCTTTCTGAAGTCTCTGGGAAAATCCTGGCAGACTATGTCCTTTTGCAGGACTGGTGGGGATGCAGTTTTGTGTCAGAGGCTCTGGAGCCCAGCCAAGAGACAGCAAATTTCTGGTTAATCCAGAAATGTCTAGTGAGAACACAAAATGATTAAATTAAAAATAACAAAAGTAAGTCCTAACTTTAGGCCATATCTTTGGAAAATGGTTGTAGTTGCTCACCACTGTAGGATTCTGCACAGTAGGATGGAGGTGACCTGGGGAAGGGCAGAAGGCAAAACACTTTCCTCCAGGGCCTGAACAAGATGGCAATCTCCATAAATATTGTCAGGGTCAATATGAAATACAGTGTTAAACTGGTGTTAATCTACAAGCAACACCAGTGCTCATATACTCATTCCAAGGCAGTAGTGTCACATGCAGTTATGATACTTACTGGGATCTTTCTGGAGAATGCCTACGGACCCAGAAGGCAGGAGGCATTTTGAGTGTGCTTCTGCTGTTCCCAGAAGAATCCTTATAATTGTTTTTAGAGAAGTGTTTTAGGAGTGCTCTAAAATTCTCAGTAGAGTTTTATGGAGGAAAATGTGACTCAGGAACACAAACCCCTGGCTAAAGGGAGTGTCAAGTTTTAATTATGACTTTCTTACTGTGTGTATGAGGCCAATATGGATCTTATGGCTAGTTGGGAATAAAAACAATCATAAAATCTTAGGAGAAGAGTAACAGAGGAGGGAGGGAAGAGGGAGGGAGCATGTATGTACAGAGCAAGATGTTCCTTGTTGAAATGGAATTCAGCTGTGGAAAAGAAATGGGGACATAAAGCACCACCTTTGTCATGTAAGAACCTTAATTTGTCATAGATACGAGAATTCTTTGAACTATCAGTGTTTATTTATTGTACCTGGCATTGCCCTCATGCATTAATTGCTATGTTATTTGTCCCATGTGCTGATATCTACAACCAAAAAGAAATACAAATGCACTGTATAGGTGTAAAGGTGCTTTTGTGTGGAACAAGTGTAAATATTTACTTGTACGGGGGAGTGTATATGTAATAAAAATTCATATTGCTGTAGATATAATCATAGAATGCATATAGTTCTGTGATATAGATATAGCTCTGCAGATATACTAATAGCTCATACTGCTATTTTTGAGCATACAGCTCTCTGTACATCCTGGCCCGAAGTTCTGCTCGCAGGAAAGTTGTGTATTTCGGTCTGGGAGTGTGCTCCGGCCGGGGCTGAGCGCAGGCGGGCGCTGGGGGGCAGCGCTGGCCCGCGGCTGCCCCGCTGGAACCTGCGCGCTGGAAACGCGCCGGAATCTGGAGCGCTCACAGCGCGCCGAGGGCTCCCTGGGACTGCAGGGCAGGCAAACGCAGCCCTGGACAGCTGCCCTGCATGCTTCACCCTCTTTTGTGTCTTAAATGCGTAATCCTGTTTGCCGTGTCCATCCCTCGTGCACTCTAACCTGTTAGCGGAGCGGCGGGAGCTTGTGAGCTCTGGACGGGGTTATGAGCAGTTCTGAGCCAAATCATCCTCACAGCCCATTTTTGCAGAGTTATGCCTCTGGCAGGAGACGACGGGACCCGTGGAATCACAGCAGTCCAGTCCCGCAGGCGCCCTAGAAGGCCTGGAGCGTGTGGATTGCACACACAGAAAAGGAAAAGTCAGGGGGATCGCTCTGGCTGTCCCAGGCAGTAAAAGCATTGTCTGTGTCCAGTTGTTTATAGGAATACAGTGATTAGTTTTGTGCTTCTGCATGCTTCATCTTTATATGTCTAGCAGCCCGGTGAATGCTGAACAGATCCAGTACCTTCTGCATTTGAAAGAGAAGTCTGTTACTGGAAGCTGCACACTATGCCCTCATGGAAACATTTTTTTTCCCTCATACTGCTATTTTTTCCATTAATTCTGAGTGAAACTTGCAGCTCTTCTCTGACTATGTGAAGTATTAGCCAAAGTGACAGAAGATGTATCCCATATAAAGGAAATTCTTGATCACCAGTGAAATGAAAGTCCATTCTAAAAAAAGCGAAATATTTAGTGAATGCTGCTCCTAACATGAATCTTTTAGCTGTCCTGTGACAAGAGGATAGCAAGCAGTAGTATATGTGTTCTATAAAACTGTATATGGCATCCAGCTTTCTTTCTGTCACTGAGGAGGCTCAAATTCTTCAGGAAACACCATATACTTTTTTTAATTGCCTTTATCAATGAATGTCTTCATTGATGACTTTGGTTTGTGTCGCTAGGAAATGATGATTTTTTCTTGTCTGCTGTCTTGATGCTTTCTTTCCCTAGAGCGCCCCATGGAATCAGATTCTTTGAGCCTCTATTCACTAACAAAGCATGGTGATTGCTTATGGACTTCATTTGTCTGTGTAAAGATTGCTAAAATACCTGTGATCAAGCCATTTCTGTATTTTCTGTGTTTTCTGTTTCTTATATTGTGATAAATAACAACTCATATAAAATCTCTCACTCCTCTGAGTTTTTAAATGTAGTTTTTATTCCCAAGTGGGAATATGATACTGTGAATGAAGTGCATTTACTTATTTTATTTTCTGATGGAAGAACTATATAGTCCTTGTTTATTTTTAGGGCATTAAAACAACAAAACCAAGTGGTGAGTGTTTCCTTTGGTTTAGCAATAATGATAATATCTGGTTCCGATATCATGCTGTTGGATAATATTATTTCCATTTCATATGTGGGGATCTGAGCACAGCAAAGTAAAATGAATTCCTGGAAAACACCCAAGAAGCACATGGCAGAAGCTGGAAAACAATCAAGTATTCTCAGTACTAGTCATCTGCTTTGTGCACAATGGTTCTCCTTCACTAAAACTGGAAGGATTTTCTTGGGAAGGAGGAGGTCAAGCACTGTGTGAGAGGCATTTAGAATCGAATGTAGCTCCAACTAGCTGAAAAAAGAGTATAAAAATCTTCACTTTTTGAAATGTAATTAACTTGAATATTTTACTGAAGATAATTCTATGTAATGGGGAAAAAGACGGACTTGGAGATGAGAAGTTAAAGAGGAGGAAGGAAGAAATATCAGTAAAAAAGTGAAACTGCTCTTACTGTTGCTATAACTAACTTGTTCTAAGGCTTTGTAGGCTTAATACAACTAACCTGTCAAGGCTTCCTTGGCCTATTGAAAGAACACAAAGTTCAGACTAAAATACATTTTATAGGTACCTGCAGTTTGACATTGTAATTTTGCTTTACTTCCATAGTAAACAGGAAGATGGCCTGTCCCATGTCTCCCTGCTGTAGGTGGTCCCTCAGCCAGAGAGTGTTCTGAAAGGTGAAGGACCCTATTTACAGGACAGGTGCCATAAAGCACATGCTTATCAGCCATGACTGAGCAACACTTTTGATCCTGGCCAGTCACATTTTTCCTTTGAACTTACAAGCCCGGGAAAGTGCCTTGTGATGCTGAAACTGCTTCTTACAAAACATCAAAACCCCCACTTTGGACATCAGGAAACAGACTTGCTCTGTCAGATTGGAAATAAAAATCTCTCTTCTTCCATCATCATCCTCTGATCTTGTGCCAGTAGGTCACAGCAAGGCTGGTTGTCATTACAGTGCTGAAGCATCCCACTTGTCTTGTCCTTCTCCCCTTGTGACTCAGCATGGTATTCTCCAGGACCACTAGCCTACCCTTTTTTGTAGCCCTGCAATAATTTTTCAGGTGTGCCAGTATTCCCTATTCCCATGTTCATTGTTAGCTTAAGCCAGGCTAATCTGCCTTTTGGTCCATCATGAGGTGCTTGCTCTGAGCATCTGTAATCCCCACTCTTTTGCAGGAGCAGCTAGCCAGCTATATTCAAATGGAATTTCTTCCTGTCTGTGGGTTGATACTTTTGGTATGGGCTCTCTGACCAAAATAATAGGAGTCTGCAAAGAGATTCATATTACAGTTTGACCTTAATTCTTTTCAGAAAGAAGTGAATGCATCTCCAAAGAAGTACTTGCTTGAAGGCAACAAAACTTCAAAATTACTAAAAAATATTAGTACTTCCATCTCATGATCCTTCAGAAAGTGAAAAAATATGCCAGTCCTGGTGGGATTTAACAGTCAACTGGTTAACAATTAAAACCTTGAATATTCAACACATGATGCCTATTCACTGAGAGAGTATGTAAAAGAGAAACTGAAATTTTGTTTCCTTCTCATTGCTGTGATTAAAGTTGTGAGGTATCATTTGTTATATTAGAGGCCTCTGTTCCTTTCCTGCAATGGGTCATGTCATAAAGAAGACTCTGGTAAGTGGAAACCCTCCAGTATTCCAGGATATCGCGAGATGATGCCCAAAGATGTGCATGAGACACTGAAGGCAAGAAGAAGCCATTTCTAAGACTATTTCCTCTTGCAACAGGTCTTATCTATGCTGTTATGGCCCATGTGCAACACTGGCAAGACTAAAGACAAATATTTTTCAAATGAACTCTTGTTGGGACACAGCTGATTTGCTGTGCTCAGGCAACCAGGAAGTCTGCTGGTTAATACTGCTGTGCCTTAGTGACAGGGAATGGAAGAGAAGGGCTGCCCAGTGGTCTTACCTGCTGGAAATACATGGTAATGTTTGTGAGTTACTAATTGGAAAGGTATGTGCTGCTTTTCCATGAAAACTGAGCTAGAGATCTATTGTAGTTATTTCTGGTGATCACAAGAGTTTGCTGGTTTCTTTGCAATACATTATTCTTTAAGAATGAAAAAAAGATGGCTGTTCTGGTCATTTTAGGAATATTTTGTTCTTTACAATTTCAGTGTTATGTTTCCTATAAGCTTTTATTTTGACTGTAAAAATGTAGTTGGAAAATAATATTAGTCTCTTTGGTTTTCAATGTTTCAAGCATTATTCAGCTCTAATAAAATCCTACAATTTATAAATATCTTTGAGCAACCACAGCTACATAGGAAAAAAACCCTCAATTTCTTAAAGACACAGTTAAGGGAGGTGTGTGAAGGTTTGACAGATGACCTGTCTGATAGCAGCTTGAATGTGAATTTCTGAAAATATAAACCAGTGCCAATGTAAACATTCTTGGTTTTAGTCAGTCAGTGTACATACAAAATGCTTAAAACCCTAGCCTTAACTGTTTAAATTGAAATATTGTAAACAGAGTTTTTAACTTTAGAAGGAAGGTTTTAAGTCAGATTTGATGAAGGAAGAGCAACTGAGGGCCAGAGGTGAGAGAAAACACTGCAAAGCAAGGGGTGGGAGCAGGGAGGTGAGGGAAGGGAAGTTATGCCTGGCAGAAGATAGTTAGGAAGACTTTGACATTGCCAGTCGGAGAGGCAGGGTGCCTAGGGGCTTATTTTGTGTGTAGATGCACTAACACACTGAGCCTGGGTGGCACAGAAAGGCTGGAGGTCCGAATGCAGTCAGGAGGATGTGTATGGACAGATTGTGCAGTGTAACAAGAGTGCTCTCATGCCTCTTTCAAAGCAGATTTTTGAGCTGGTTAAGCACATCCAGGACCTATGGCTGTGTTGGGTTAGTCTGCGTATGTAGAGGATGCAAGCATTGTTTAAAGCCTTTTCTCCCTCTCTCAACTTCTAGTACAGCACTGATTGAGGCCAAAGAATCTACTGGATTTCATCCAGATTTCCCTTGTTCTAAGGCCTGTATTTACTAGAGTTCAAATAACAATGAAATGTGAACTGATTTTGTCAATTTGGCTTTTCTTTAGGTCTCAGACCTCTTTGTCTTCTACTTCTATAATAAAGAGCCTTTTCCAAAAGTGATGCAACCACAGGTCTGGCAAGCCAGGTGCTGCTAAAATCATGTAGGAATTAAATCTCAGAATGGCAAAACTGCTGGCTCCTTGTCTGTGCTAAAGATCCAGCAGTGGAGAGTTGTGGTATCCATGTATTGAAATCAATCACTCTGGTTGATGGTTTACATGCTCAGACCTTAGCATCCAGAGTCTTCCCCAGAGCAGCTGTTGCCTTTGGTGAGCTGGAAGTACAGCCTAAATATGTTCTGGCTCCCTGCTCTGGGCTAGCTTGGCCAGAGAGCAGTGAGAGTAGTAACTCCAGTCCCAGCTCAAGGAAGGCTCCTTCTAAACAACACCAAGAGACAGAGCTCATTTAGAGAAGAGAAAAAACAACTTTCTTGTTACTCAAGTACCAGCTCTGATTCACCAGCTAAGGAATATTTGTTGGTGCTTCAACTTCTCCCAGCCACTAATGACCAAGCCCCTGGTCTACTCTAGGGCGACTCTGGAGAAGTGTTACAGAGCTCCTTATGCCCCATGAAGCTGCTGAGATACATGGGATGTGTATGTGTGATGGTGTGTGAAGGTAGTGACTGCCTGGAAGAAGAGGAGGAGAAAATTAATAATATGAACAATGTGAGCTGGGGTGGCAGCTCGTTTCTGAGCACTCTGTGAATGTCCTGTGAGAGTGTCTGAGCATTTGTAGGGTGTTTACATCCTCTTTCCTCTCCAGCCAGCTTGCTAGCTTGTTCAGAGCACTGAGATCATGTTACAAAACTGGCTCTTGGGAACATTCAAGTTTGCAGAAATATCTTTAAATTCTCCCTCCCAAGCAGAATTTTCCAAACCTAATGTCTGTTCTTTTCCTCCTCAGTATGTTTGGGGATTTTTGGAAAGTTGGTTTTTGGTTTTGTTTTGTTTTTCTGGTACTAGTGTGGTCTGAAGCAATGCAAAGAGAAGTTGCTTATTTGAAAACCAAAATTTTAAGATTGATCTGATATTCACTGAATAATTATGGCCTTTGTGGAGTCTGAGGCATTAGTTAGAAGTCAAGGGGTTGCAGATAATTGGCCTGTTATGGACTGCCAAAAAGTTACTGCTAGTTTTTTTGCCTTGGCATTAGATACTTTTTAACATCAATTAAAAAGACTAAATTGGAAGAGAAGCAGCGTGGATTGATATGAATTGATGTGACCCTTTTTTTTTTTTTTTTTTTAAAGAACACGTGAAATGGTGCCTTGGTAGGGGAACCAAAGGCTGTAACAATTTCTTTAACAAAGTACATGTTCATGGTCACCATGAACACCCATGGACACCATGGTCATCCTGCTCTTTTTTAATTAAAGAACTCCTGTCCACACATACTTGTCTATCGAGCAGATTCTGACCAGGCAAATAAACTTCTAAAGGTTATATTATTTTTATAGAACTAGGGAGGGTATTTGAAGAGGAGCTAGGCATAGAAGAGGGTTTGTCTTGGAAGGATTTGCTGGAAAACTGGGTTTTCCAGGGTTTTTTTGGAAGCTGAGAGTGCCAGAGGAAAGATGATGCAAAACAACCTCTCGTTGTTCTGTGGGAGGCTGGGCAGACTGGCTGCCTCTGGTGTCCAGTCATGGGGAGCCCACAGGGGTCTCTGTCTGGGACCTTCTGCTCTAGAGGCTGCAGATGCACAGCACCAGCAGGCAGTAACTATTCTAAACTTAGAGGTTCCTGTGTGACCAGTGATGTCCTCTTGCAAGATAAGTCAGCAAGGGATTTGACTCTTGTCCTTTTTCTCTTGAAGTTTAGATTGTTCTATTAATTAATGCAATGAAGGGTGATATTGCTCTATTCTATTAGTTTATTTCTAGCTTTGAGGCCCTTAAGCCAGTATCATCTTCTTTCTGTACAAAAGCTGAAAAGGCAGGAAAACCTCCAATAGAAAGATGAATTTGAGTTGATGGTCAGGAGATTGCTGTTGATGTGTTCTAAAAATGTTTTGTTTCATGGTTTTGACCAGAGTATTGCAGCATGGGGGAAAAAAAAGATGGTTTTTTTGCATAGCAGCAACGGTGATAATGTAGTGTTGCTATCTGGAAGTATCATGTTAAGTGAGAGTCCAGGTGGGAAATCTGCTGTGCAAACACCCTGCCAAAAAAATCCTCAAGCCCCAGGAAAGGCCTTCCCTGCTTTCAGAAGTTTCCAGTTCAAATAACTAAGACAGAAAGGAAGGCAGTCATTGAAGTGCCTTGGAATTGGTGTATGTAGAAGAAAGTTTGCGTAAGCTATACAGCAATCTATCTCTTTAATGACTAGAAAAATATAGAACCTATAAACATGTATAAATCTATCCTTTCCATGTTTATGGGGCCTTTCTATGACCTGAGAATACTTCTCCATCAAAACAGACTGCACTAGGGTGAGCATTCAATTACCACACCTGTGTCCAAAGAGCTTGTAAAAGCAACATTTCCTCATTCATTTAGCTTTAGGTATGGCTGATGAAAGTGATAAAGAACCTCTAAGGCCAAGAAATAGGAATGACTCTTCTATAGGAACATTTCCTGTATGGGGAAGAAAGAAGTATAAAACTGAGTTGCTGCAGCACAAACACTATTATTTCAGTTGTTTTAGGTTGTATTTACCAGGAGTTGTCCAGAATATGAAATCATAGAATTCTAGAGTCTCTAAAATGACGGTCAAGATTCAAGCAGAAGGCTAACAATTTTTTTTTCCCCTTTTTTTTTNAAATCAAATGTTGCTTTCCCATTCGTCATCACATATTGGTATGTATTTAACAATTCTTGTCTGCTTTTAAGTTGGGTAAGCAATCCAGCATTGTGGAGATGCTGGCTCTGGTATTCATGCACAAACAGAGAACTGTTCATAATTCTCTTCCCTAGCTCTGTCCTCCTCAGCATGGAGAGAAAGCATTCCAGACAATAGCTTCTGTATTCTGTAAACATACCAAAGGTCATAAAAATATACAGTGCTAACATTAGCTCTGGCTTTTCAGCCTTTGCTACCCTCTTTTGACCCCATATGATTGCGTAAAAAGGTGAATGAATAGCTGTCTTCAGCCTTAGCAGTGAGGAAAAAGTGAGTTTGAGCACTTCTGTAGCAGAAAAAACATTTTCTCTGTTGATGTTACTGGCTTTGGAGAGTTCTGTTTGCTTTTTTTGTTTCTCTGTCCTGCCAGCACTGAGGACAACCATAATAGGCTTTTGCCTAGAGTTTTACTTGAGTGGTCAGAAAAAACTCTGCTGGTACCTGTGATTAGATACAGTTGTTTTACCCCTTGGTTAAAGTTTGCATACTCAGCTGTCATTCATTTCACTGCCTAAGTGGCAAACATAGCTAGAATGGAGCATATTGCAGAGTCTAGATTTTTAATGGCATAGGCTTGCCCTTTCCCACTCTGATAGGTTTTTATTCTATGGGTTTTATTCTGTAAAAGTAATGAAAGACATCTGCACTCTCTTTGAAATATGTGATGAGCTCTTTCAAGAGAAGCATTAGGTTACGTGTCAACAATCTGAAGTCAGGCCTGTAAAACTGAGCTTAGTTTTCTTGTAGCTTTCACTGATTTCCAGGCTCTGTGTAGCTCTGTCAAGCCTGGCAAGGCAGCGAGGACATCTGTTTCTGTAAACGAGCAGAAGGTGTGTTTCATACTATTATGGTATCATATTTTTGCTCTAAGAACTTTCAGGACATAGCTTCTGTGTGTTTAAGGTTGGTGGCAAACAGTGTCAAAAATATGGAAAACTATTCCTGCTGTTAAGTTACATCCCTTTCTCTCCTCTCGTGTTAGAAGTATCTTACCTATCCTCTTAAAGAACAGGTAATGTTAAGGTGCTAACTTGCCCCAGCCTATGTAAAAGGATTTAGAGTTCCATAACCTCATTGTAAGTTGATGTGTCCAAGCAGGCTATTGGAAAGAGCTACATTCAAAACTGGCAACTAGCACTTTAAACCCTTGGTTTCAGTAACTTTTGCTTGGAAATATATGATCTGACATCTGTTATTTTATTTAGATTTGAAAAGTTTGCCTTTTTAATCTTGTTTCCTCTGCATGGCTCTGAGGATGCCATCCTGATCCCATTGCAGCCAGCAGTAAAACTCTTATTTGACATCAGTAAGAGCAGAATTGGACTCCCAGTGCTCTGCATCTTGCTTGCAGTGCACAGTCAGCTTCTCAGACTTTCAGCTTTTCAGAAGGTTGATCTTACTAGAATAAATCTGAAAAGTCACAGGTATGGGGACCTCTTACCTCAGCCACATATTTGGAGTCCCAGAGCCATAATTTAGACAGTGGTTTAACTCCAGAACTGCAGTCCAGGGCAATGGCCACAAAACTGTATTCCTCTCAGGCAGCAGCACTTCCAGACCATTTCTTCCTTACATGGAGCTGGGGGGGCACTCCAGAACCTACAGAAGGGTAAAGGTTGTCACCACACAGGCTGCTGCATTACTAGAGCTGATGACACAGTGGGCAGTGGTGTCATATTGTATGAGCTCTTTTGCTAGCAAACAGTGCCATTCTGCCCCATCTTGTTGTATTCCTTGCTCCTCTGGAGTCATGCAGAAAGAATGTCTTTGCTTAGGCTGTGTTGAACGCTGCAGGATCTCACCCCTTGTATTTGGCCAGGTACTTTTACACAGGCCTTGTAGTCTTTTCAGTCCAGCTCTGTACCGCCAGCTTCCTTCTTAATTCTGCCTTTGCTTTTGGACTGACTTGAAATCCAAGGCCATCCTTGCTAACTGCTGCTGTTATTTAAAGATACAACTCCCCATGCCCTTAAAATTCTTTTAATTCTTTACTTTTGCACTAAAAGCAATAATAGCTTAGAAAGAAAAACAAAGAGAGAGCACTTCATGTAATCCAAACTTCAGCTGCCCTCATCATTGGCTCCACTTTCACAGCTTGTGATGTCAACACAAGTCTTGAAGATTAGGAACTCATATCAAGTTTCACTGGCTGTCTTAAAGTTACCCTACTGGGAAATGTTGCTTTTCTCTCTGCTAAGTCCCTTTTTCTCTCTGCCAAGTCAAATCTTTGGGAGTTTAATAAATAAATAAATAATAATTAAAAAAAATAAGGTCTGAAGGAAAGGCTTCTACTGAAATGAAATGAAATGAAATGAAATGAAATGAAATGGATGTGGGCCTCCAGAGCATGCTGTATAGTCTTCTGGCCAGGATTTTTCAGTATACTACCTGCCCACCATCAGGAGTTCTGCTGCATCCCATGGTATGGCCACAGCTGTCACTCCTGCTCCCTAATCTAGATATGGCCTTCAGGTGCTCTTGGTTCTTGCCTAGCTGCTCTCGGTTTGCAGTTTCTCCAAAGCTGGGATGTTCTCAGGAGTTTGTCTTTTCTAACTTCTCCACACACCATCAAATAACAAAATACAAGCTGCTACAGTGGTCTCCTTGGGTACTCCTGGGTCTTAATGTTCTGAAATGATTGAGACTGGGTGGAGAATTTGCTTTCTCTGATTTCTCTAAATAAATCTGTATTCTTGGAGATTTAAAAATGAGATTGTGATGAAGTTTTTTGCAGAATAGAAGCAGTGGTGTGTTTTCACTTATGTGTTTACATCCAGCACAAGAACACTTTTTCAAGAGAATTGCATTGTCAAAATACAGACTTTTCTTGAAAATCCTTCTAATGTGGTGAAAAACAGACCCAGCCCTTGCTCTCATCTGCACTCAGCCACGCTGTGGTCAGCAAGTGAGGAAGCTCAGTCTGGATGTGTTTTGACAGCGGCACCAAATCTTACACCTTTGCTATCCGCTCACTGCTAATCCCGCACATTGCTTGTTATCTGCCTGTTCCCATACTTCAGGACAAAAACTGTGCCTTTTGGGGATTAAAACACATAAGAGAAAGGACAAATTTAAAGAGTGGCTGGGAGTAAAGGGTCCAGCTTCTGGGACGGGTTCCTGCTTTCCCTCTCTGATCAGGCACTGGCTGACGCTCATGGAGGGGGCAGAGCCTTCATTCCCTCCTGTATTTGCATCAGATAAGGCAGTAATTTCTGACTTAAGTTTTCCGTGGGAGCAACTTTCACTTCATTAACACTGGCGTCATTAGTGGGCCGGGGTAATTCCCGGTCCGTGACCCGGGCCCGGCTGTAGCTGCACGGAGCCATCCAGCGGCAGTGCTACTTTGTGCCTTAGTGCCACGGGAACACTTCTCCTTTGGCTGAGGTCACGACTAATTTCGCATGAATCACTAAACAGCCATTGCCTGGTAACTAATTTTGACCTCTAACTGCTTCGGCAAGACCTCCAGCCCTGCTGCTGAGGATAAATGACATCCTGCTGTTATCTGTCCTCTGGGCAGCTCCTACATTCCCACAGCAGCCTCGGTTTGCCCTCCCTGTGGAAGGAGAGCGCTCCAGGCATTGCAGCATGTCCCTGAAATGAATGTGAATAATGACTGTGATCAGGGGCTGGCTGGCAGGGACCCACCAGGCCGTGGTGGAAGAAGCTGAAGTTGGATCCTGAAAATATTTCTGCCTTTTAGGTCTAGTTTTTGGATGAAGGGGGAGAGGAGCTAGGAGCAGAAGTGCTGAGGCAGGGCTAACAGCTTCCTCCTGTTCCCAGGATACACAGCCAACACTTCCATGCATTCAGTTCTGCCTCCGATCATTTGGTGTGGCTGTGCAATTTACAGCTACGTGCACAGCACCGTGAGGAGCTGCAGGGGAAATACCTGCGGTGAGGGATGGTTTGGAAATGCAGGGGAGGAGAGGAGTGTGTTTTGGCAGGGGTGCAGATAGAGTTTACCCAGGAGATGTAGGAAAGTTTGATTAGCTGTGTTTTGTAGCTGAGCAAGGCCTTGGAGTTAGTGGTATTAAGTGAGCTGGTGCCTACAATGAGAAAGTATCTTCTTGCCAGGAGTGCAGAATGTTCTCTCGTCTTGTTAAACTATAGTTTGGTGTCTATCAAGGGTCTTCCAGCTGTTTTCCTAGTGTTTACTGTATTAGACCATTGAGGCAGCCCCTGTTGCCTCAAGAACAGGTCCTGTGTGACCAGAGCGAGCTTTAGTGTGTGCAAGCACGTCCTACGATCATGTTCTGGCTGCTGCTGATTCTGCCACCAGAATCACCTTTGTCTGACCTGCTGACAATGGCTAAGTGCTGTCTTTACTAACTTTTTGGGAAATACTTCAAGAAGAATAATGCAAAACCTTTTATTGGAAAAAAACAATCAAACAAAACTCTCAAACCACCTGAACTTCAAGGAATGCCCCCACCCCCCCCACCACAGTGTTAGTACAGAAATAAAAATTGCTTGTCTGGCACTGGTTGTTAAACATAGTTGCTGTTACAAATGGTCTCAATAAGGCCTGCTTTTGAAATTTGCCCTGAGGATATAGTCTCTATGCTGGTGGAGTTTTGGTCATGGGGTATTTTTTTTTCTCAGGTGTTTAGCTTGCCTTTCCCCATGAGAAATCAACCCGTTTCCACAGAAAGCTTCAGAATTGCAGTAGGCAATTCAGTAGTAAGTGAAGGGAAGGAAATAAGGCAAATGGAAATTCACAGTATCTTTTACAGACAGATTATCATGTAAGGATATCCACACAGTTCAGTAAGATTGGATATCTAGCATGCAGGTTGTCAGGTTTCAGCTATGGGACAGTGCTTTACCCTAAGGTGGATGTTTATCTACTGATAAAATGAGATGTGTGGGTTTGAACCTTTGCAGTGAAGCAGAAAATCAAAGCCCTTGACCATTTCCAGTCAGTAAAACTTACATGGCCCTGTTTATAAGGGACTTATTCTGTGATTCAGGATATATTTCACTTTGATGCCTGACCTGCTTAAAATATTTTTCCCCTGGTTTCTGTATTTCACTGAATTTGTGCTCTGTCCTTTGCTTTACAAACCATTAATGTATACCATTTAAAAATTCCAAATTGATTAGGTCTAGTGAAAGAAGAAGTGATCCCTATTTGTATGTGTTTTTCTTAAGCACTGCTAACAAAAGCTATATAAATGTAACACATGACCACTCTTTATGGTAGAATAAGCTTGTTCAGCTTTTGTCAGTAATGTACCCAGTTTGCAAGTAAATTAAAAGGATTTTGTGATGGGGTTGTTTTTGTGATTTGTGTTAATAATTAACCTAATCTGACAAAAACTATCTGGCAAAAATTGTTAGACTGGACAGATATGTGGCAGAAGGCTCCACAGCAGGAAGAAGGTGACCTTTGGAAGTGAACAGCAAAACCAATATGTTAACTAGCAAGCAACCTATCTAGGTTTTTGGTTTTTTTCTTCACCAGTGAAATATAGTTTAAGCTGTCTTTTTTTCTGTTGTCCCTGTCAGCAGTAAGCTCCCATTTGCAGACCCCTCCAAGAACACAGATCTGTGTGATAGCATGCAAACTATATAATGTAAGCAAATATTTATCATTACTATTATTTATTGTTAGAGAATTTGTGGACCCTGGGAAGAAAGTTCTGTAACAGTGTGATCCATGAAATCACACCAAAAATTCTCTGCTTTTGGCCTAATTTCACTTCTGTTTCACCAGTGTAGCTTACTTTTAAGAGAGGTAAGCTTCATGTGAGAAAAGAAAGCTACAGTGGTCATTGTCTAGCAGGCTTGTGACAGTAAACTTAGGGAAAAACCAGTTTGGATCCTGAAGATACAATGTGAGTGGAAAAGAAAACAGGGTGCTGTGACTGATGGCACACAAATTGAGAGGAAAGGCAACATTTGTGGAGGGATGTCTTGGATTTTTTGGCATTTAACAAATTCTCCTTGACCTGCCCTTGCATTTTGCCCTTTGTATATAAAAACTAATAAAGAAAAGAAAAAGCTTATGTTTTTAATTATCAAGGGCAGTGGAAATTCTGAAGAATTTTAGGACTACAAAAAACAAGGCAGATGAATTAGTGGGTGGTCTGTGTTCACTGCAACATCTTCTCAAGTGTCTGGACATTGAATTTGCTGTAATCACTCTCTTTATAAGCATATAACTGGGTGGGAAGGGAGTGGGGGAAAGAGAAAAGTAACAAATGTTATTTACTGAGACTATATGTTCCTACCAGTAACAATTTTAAGAAATAAAGGGTGTTTTGGTTTTTTTTTCCAGAAATGAAACATGAATTGGTGTTTTGTTAAGAATAATATTGTTAATATTTTTGTATCACAGTCCAGCCTTTTGTGACCCTGAATTTAATTTCACTTTAAACCTTGCTTTTGTTTCTTATTCAAATGAAGCTCGTGTAAAAAATGTCCAGTTCCTTTTAAAAATGCTGATCAACCCATGGATACTTCATCTCTTTGTTGACAAGAAGAGGCAGACTTTGCTTGCCTTTGGGTTTTTGGGGAAATGGCTCCATATGTGGAGGGATAATATCCATTTGCCAGTAGTGAAGGAGGCTTTTCAGCTGCAGAGTGCCGGACACCAGCAGGCAAAGCTTTTTAAGCTTTTTTTCTCTCTCTCTTTAAAGAAGAACAATGAAACTTTTTTAAAAGAAGCGGTTGAGAAAGCCATTTTCTATTGAGTGTGTCTGTCCAGAGCTCCCTTCACTTTCCCTGCCTAACAAATATATAGTAAGGAGATCACTTCCTTGTGCCAGGGATGGCTATCCTCCCATGGGGTCACTGAGGAGTTCCCTCCCTGCTGCCCACGGATGCCAGGCTCTGTGCAAGGTTATCTGAAGAGGCCTTTAGCAAACAGGTTTTAATATGATTCTCAGCCCCTGAGCCTCATGCCTGCTCCTGAGCTTGAGTCTGGGTGCATGTGCTGGACACCCCTCCCTGCAGTCATGGGACAAGACCTGTAAGAGTATCTCCCTCCTCTTCCTGCACAGGGAAATTCCTTCGTGCTGCAGGCTGGGGGGACAGCATGGTATTTTCTGTCATACATTCAGCCCAATACGAGAAGGAGATAAGGTCCTGAAGTGCACAGTTTCTACACACCCAGGCATATTGGGGCAACTTCTACTGCATGAAATCTTCAGTAGATAGTACCATGCTTGTAAATATAACGCCACGTTCCCAAACACTTGCTGTATTATATCACTCTCTACATTCTTGTTATGACCTTTTTCAGTATTTTCTCAAGGAGTTATTCCTTATTTGTCACTTTTTAACACAGCAAGCTGAATTGTGAAGGTGAAATTATACTGGGAGTATTTTTGTTCTGAGGTAATCAAATAGTGCTCCCTATTGCTGATAGCTGAATCTGACTACCTTGCAAAATCATGCTGGAGGGAGTTCTTCAGACAATGTAATTTTGTTTCCTGTTTCTTCCAAGCCAAGAGCCAGAATTTTTTATGTCTACATCCTCTGTACTCCTCCTTCCCTTGGCTTACTGGACAAAGCTGAACTCAAGCAGAAAATCTGACTGCTTCACAGATGGGTGAGGTTTGTAGCAACTCTGACCTAATGCAGAAGCCAATTACATTATTAAGTTGCCTCCTGTGATTGTTTTGTTCCTAACTACTGCTACTGTGTGTCACCTCAGAGCTGATGCAATTCAACTGTCAGACACTTTCGCACACTTTCCTGGTTGGGTTGGTTTTGGTTTTAGCAGTAATAAAAGCCCTTTGATACACATCATGGTGCAAAGCAACTTGCAGGAATATGCAGTATGCTGGAGCTGAGGAACCCTCCCCATCAGTACCAAGGCCATGTCCCACTTTCGAGACCATTTTCTCTTGGGGGGGGGTTGCCAAAGATGCAGAAGCAGCTTCCAATAGCTTTGAGCTACCTTGTGTTATGTGCTTTGAACTACCTTGTGCCTACAGCCCATGTCCCTGCATGTGTGCATTAGTCCTGCTGCTTCTGAGTGAGCTGTTTGCAAGCACAAGAGGAGATATTTTCTGCCTGGACAATTCTCCTTGGTAGAAAACAAAGAGTGAGGGAGGAACAATCCATATTCCGGTTGTGGGACAGAGGTTATTACATCTGTATAAAAATAAATTTAATTTTAGATGAGCATTTCATTCTTTGTAAAGATTAAATGTATCTTATGTTATTGATATCACAGAGGATTTAAAAATGTAAATGCTTTTAAAGTGTATGAGCGAACTACGTGCTGTGTTTTATGCCATGCATTATATAACAGCTATATAATGCATTATAAAGGTGTCCCACAATTTCTTGGGACCAAACAATTGGATGTGAGGCCTTGTATATAATTCTTCTTCTACCATGTGCAGAGTATTGTAGAGTTGTTTGAATTTCTGAGTTTTTTTGTTCGTTTGCTCTTTGTTTTGTTCATTTTGTTTAAACTAGTGGAGGTCTGCCCTTTTTACATTATACAGTTGCATGCATCTTAAGTGTACCTTCTTTAGTTTCATGGAGGTTCTCTTTCTTGCATGATTGCATCACTACTCAGCCCTCTATATTACCAGAATGGTGCAAAAGGCTTTTAAGACAAATCAAGACAAAAGAAAAACTAATTTTGCTGGACTTTGCAGATCTTCCTTCTCTGCATGTTACTGACTATAAAAAAATTAGGATTTATTTATAAAAAAATTAGGTTGATTCAAGTTCAAACTAGTCTAAGTGCCAAAGCTGTGGATTTAATTGTACAGTATATCCTTAGAATTTATAGTAGAAGTTTAGTTAACTGTAGAGTTAAATGACTTTGTTTTCCACTGCAGTGGGTCTGTATTGAATTTGGCACAAGTTCAAACGGCCTTGTAGCATCCAGCATTTGCTGGATCATAAAGCAAAGACCCTCCCTAGGAACACAAATGGAATTTCTTTCCACCACTGCAGTGAGATTAATGGCAGTTTAGCAGGGTTTTTTCTCCCCCTTTGTCCTGCAAATCTGAGCTCTATTCTGCTGAACTGCTTTTTAAAGAAAACAAACTAAAACTCAGGCTGCATAACTTCTTCTGAGGCACCATTCAAGGGGCAATGTTTTGCTCTCCCTACAAACCTTTCAAGGCACTGAATTTTGTGCAGGAGATGTATACAGGATCAGGCACGCTGGCAGAGACTACTGGGTTGTAATCAAAAGGGGCTGCACATCAGCTGATGCTGCTGATGTGGTGATGGATTAGTGAACAGAGAAAGGTTCGCATTGTGCTAAAAATGGAAGGATTAGCAGCTGCCCTTGTTGAGTCAGGCTAGAGGGAGGAGGATGAGGAGGACAGCAACATACTGTGACACTGGTTTGTTTTAAATTGCTATCAGCAGCCTTCTCTACCACTAATCTCCTTCCCATTTCTTTAGTGAGAAAAATCCTGGAGAACTTCATATCAGAAAAAGAGAATTTTATTTATTCTTTCCTCTTTCTTATGCTTTTTCTTATTTCTCTGCTTCTTGCATTTAAACTTTTCAAATATTTTTAATATGAAGTAATTTCCAAGAGAAAAGAGTACTATCTTAACTGCAAAGGCAGATCCCAGCCTGAAGAAACACCCAGAGATAGTTGTGCATGTAAGTTTATTTAATGCAATAACGTGTGGCGAGACAGGATATTCTCATTGAGATCTGTTCCTCCGATGTGAGGTTTGAATTTAGATCAAATTCTAAAATTCATAAACCACAATATTTTCTTTTCATCTCCTCAAAAAAAAAAAAAAAAAAAAAAAAAGAGATTGGTTGGTTATGTTGATTTTTATAATTTAGTTCCTTAGGACCCCTGTTTTGATACAGATCAGCAACTAAGAGCCTTATGTTTGGCACAAGACCTGTTTCAATAATGTCACCAATAACGTGATGGACTCTGGTAAGAGTCAAGAAGCTTTCTCAGACACCTGCTGCCTCTGGCTCTCTGCTCTCCTGTTTGCTGAGGGCTGCCTCCCACTGAGTTTCAAGAGGTCACCTGCTGATAACTGTGTTGGAAGGGGCTGGAGTTGAACCTTAAATCATTTCTGAGTAAGGCTCTGAGCTCGCCTCTGGGGATGTGAATGGGAGCAGCTGTGTGATAGTGTAAATCTCCCCTGCCTGCTCTGCCACCAGCCTGCAGACCCTGATCTGGGTCTGGGTGTGCATTGTGGCTTGGGCTTCCCAAATCTACTGCAGCTCCCAGGGCTGTGCTTAGGTGCTTTACTGAGCTAGGCTACTGTCCCTTCAAGTACTTCCAACACTTTTGAATGCTGTTTGGTCAAAATGAATCGTACTCCTCGAGGAAACAGCTTTTCATCAACCAGACACCTTTGATCTTAGCAGAGAGCTCAGTCTAATTGTTGGAGGTGAGTGAAATTCCCCTTTTCAGAGTTGCATTGCAGTCGGTGAGGCTTCTCTCTGACAGATGAATCTAAAGTTAGGGTTCCTCTCCAGAAATGAGTACTAAAACAGGGGTTTTAAGTTACCTGACTGTCGAGTGGTGAGACAATGCAGTGGCCAGAGCACTCACAGGACTCACTGTTTCTAACCACTGCAGCTCCCCACTAGGTCAGCGGAACACAGAGTGTTCATGAGGACAGCAGCTTTGTTCAACACCCAGAATTTCTACTAGGGGCAGCAAAATTCGGCTTGCACTAACATAGGATAATGATTTGTGGTATTTTTTGAAAGCTAAGAGCTTTGTGGATTAATATTGGTATTTTAGATCTAACTATAGACAGCTTTTAACAAAGAGAAACCACGAGATTGCTGTTGTATTTTGGTACAACAGGACAAATTGATCTGGACAGCTTTGCATTAGCCAGGGTGCAACATCTCTTCACATTTTAGATTTCTTTTAATTTAAGGAAAAATACAAGCCTAAATTTAAATGCTCACATTCTCAAACTGACACACTTAAATAAAAAGCTCTAGTTCATTAATTTATTTTATCCTTTATGGGTCAGGTTCCTGAGAGTCCTTCAGAAAACAGGTCTATTTTCTTCAATGTCTCACTGTGAATTATATTATTAATTTGGGTTAATCCAGTTGAAAAACATTGTCTTTACAAGACAGCTTGCTCATGCAGAGAATTTTATTGACCCTCAAAAAAAGTAAAAGAAGTCTTTTTGAAAATTGCTTGATTTAAAAAAAGTACTGCGGAGAAGAATGAAAAAATATAAGTGCTGTTCAAAACAGATGATTCCTCTTGTTTGAAAGTAGATTCTCCTTGCAGTGCTTGGGGGTATTTGCCATGTGGGGTCTTCTCAGCTACATCTCTTCTGAGTAAGGGCAGAGAAACATTTGAAGATGAGTACTCCTGTTCATTTGTTACAATCACAATTTGCTGCCTTAGTTTGTGTCACATAATAATGTAGAATATTTGGATCTCTAGTTGAAAGGAGAAAGAAGCACTGTTGGGTACATGTGCTGTTTAGAGAAAATGATAAGAACTTGCCAAGTAAAAAAGCATTTCGCCATTTTTCTTCTTGGAAAGTTACTTGGGAAGTTAGGGCAGAAGGAGGCTAGGAAGAATTTGGCTATGTCTGGCTTCCAGATTTTTCTTCTCCTTTGGGGAATCAAATCCATTTTAAAAGAAGAAATAAGAAAGAAGAGCAGAGTTCACTTAATGTCTTATTTTTCAGTCTTTAAACTTCAAGAATGAGTTTTCCCCCACCTCAAAACATTATTGTTGCATGAGGCTGTCATTGTGATGTGTGCTGGTCAGAACAGTAAAGGACATGCCTGAGAGAAAGCCGAAATTCATGATGCAAAACCACCAAATCTTAAAGAGTCCAAAGGGATCTTTGATATTCCCTAGTTCAAACTCTCATACAGAGAGTAGGCTGTGCCTTTACCCATCAGCCAAGACTGCTTCTGGACAAGACTTTGGCACCTTCTGCATGGAGATTGCACAGGTGCTCTGGGTGTTTGTGTCAGGCCTCCAACACCTTCCTTGAGAGGAAAGTAAGGAATTTCTAGGACACATAGAACAAACATGAACTCATTATAAGTATGTAATGAGTCGCCTTCATCTGCAGAGAGGAAGATGATGGAGAAGATGATCTTTTTTTTGTTTTAAATCCCTGAAACATGAGGAGGTTTTGTTGCCTCAAAAAAAGGGTGGAGTTAATTTGGAAAACTTCTTAGCCTGTTCTCATTAAAATATTTATACCCTGTACTTGAAAATGTAACTTATTTACATGGCAATATCACCGTGTTATTTAAATATGTGAGGGCAAAGAACATGATGAGAGTGTGAGGTTTTTCACACACTGCTGAGGAGTGGCTCTTATTGTAGACAAGGAATAAAACTCACTACTGTCCATATTAAATAAATATACCACTTAACCCAAAGTCCACAGGACTTGTTAAGGTACTTGAGTGGATATAATGTTAGGGCTATAAGACTCTGTGTTCAATGATTCATTTAAATTAATCCACTTAGAAACCAAAACCAAAATCAGATATTGTAATTTCTTTAGAAAGAGAGGACAATAATTGAGATTCCAAAGAGGCCTACAGAGTTCTTATTATATCTTGATATATGTAATTTTCAGGAAAGTGACTTCAAGAATAAATTTGACAGAAGAAGAACAACAAAAACTGTCCTCCAGCTCTCATGGTCAGTAATCTGAGTTATTTGGAAGATGGATGTGAGAATTCTTTACAGGAGTTACTCATGGGATTTCAAATTCCTTTCTCTGTTACAGCTCAAATTGCTTTGTAAAGTACTCCTGTTTTTTTTATTGGTTTGGGTTTGTTTTCTCTTTTAACAGCTCATGGCAACTTAGCATACCTGCTTCCCTTCCAAAGTACAATAAATTTCTTCCTCCCGTGGAGAATAGCAAGGGGAAGAAGCCCTTCAGCATGTGCTCCCGATGTGTGCAAGCTCCTCCCTGTGCTCTGACAGTTCCTCTGCCAGGCTTTGGGAGCAGCTGTTGCCAGCCCCCATGCAGGTGGCTGCATCCAGCAGATATCTGAGTATGTGAGGAGCTTATGCTAAGATTAATCACTTTCTAGCATTAAACACTTTTACTGCTTTAAAATTCTGTGGTGAATTGTGCTGAATCCTGCTTGCACAACAAGCGATGGAAGCTGTATAATGCATGGGCTCAGCATGGACTTCAGCTGGGCTGGTGGAACAGTGACATGGCCCCTCTAGGGCAGGAGGGGCCCCTGAACACCTGAGTGCTTGGGCTACTCTGTGAGCTCTTATGCTTGTATTGGCTACCAGTGCCTTTCAAACAGCTCGAGTGCTTGTGCTGTACTGCTGAAAATGCTCACGACGTCTTGCATTTCTGCTGACTTCAATGCAAAACTGGCCTTTTAAACAAGTAAAAGACTATGTTAACATCTACACTTTATTTCAATTACATTCCTGTATTGTTTCAAGAGTTTGAATTCTTTTGACATAGTCTGAGATCTACCTGCTGCAAGAAATGTTGAAGATTCCCTGGTGTCATTTTTTAAGTCCTCAAGGTCATCTGAGAAATTATTCTATATTTCTATGCTCTAGAAAGTTTCAATATGACCTTTTTGAAAAACTGTACTAATGCACAGCCAGGAACCAAAGTTGTTGGGATTTTATGAAATTTTCTTTCATTTTCAGGGCTATATTTTTGAATAGCCTTCTTTAATAGATTGATAGCAACAAATTAAATTTTCAGCAATCGATCTCAATTACTTCTTCTGCATGCAGGTGCTACCTGTTAGGATTGTTAGGACTTTGTGAACACAAAAGGCCAATTTCTTTGTCAGGAAACAACTTTTCCTGAATAATTTATGGCTAAACTCATAACTGAACAAAGTATGAATCTCCCATTTAGTTCCAGTGATAGTGAGTCACTTCCCTTCCTTTTGTTGGTCATTCAACAGCAAAAGATAAGAAGGTACCTTGAACTCCGTGAAGTTTCCAATTTTTTATTAAATGAGCTTGTGCTTGCCAATAATCTTTCAGCATTAACACTGGACGTGACTCCTGTCTCATGCCACTCCCGGGTTTTTAAATTTGAACTAAATTATCTCCAATACATAATAAAAACATCATTTGAGAATAAATACATTTTTTTTTTAACCCAACAATGTTAATCTCATGCCATCCAAAAGATTTGTTTTTGCTTTAGCTCCATGAACTGATAAAGCTACAGCAGTGATGTATATGTATAAGTTTTCTACATGAGATAGATAAGCATGTCTAAGTCCAGTTTGTTCTCCTGTAGGGTGGATCACAACCCTATCATTCCAAGCCTCACTTTCTTTCTTTACATAAATATATTCTGCATTTACTAATAATCAAGTACTTTACTCTCAGGCAAAGGGAAGTGGGGGAAAAGAATCACTAAGAATTTCTGAAAACCCTTACCCTCTTTGGACCCTTGAAGAAACTTAGAGATGCCATTCAGTCAAGTGCCACAGTGCAGTGCCACAAAGGTGATGAATTTTTAAAGTGAGGTTACAAAATCTTCAGGAGAACAGCAGAAGACACCACACCTGTGATGATAACACTAAGTCTTCATTTTACTGACTTTTGACAACCAGCTCTGGTGGCACTTGAATCTCCCAGCTCTGAATGTTCTCCTTTGAAACACACACACAAAAAAAGAATAGCATTTGCACAGCATACTTGGCCTTGTCTTGCATTGCCTTTAACTTGGCTTTCAGAAAGCTCCAAACAAGCCCAGCTCTGACTGAGTTCCCACTTCCAGCCCCCTGTATTTGCCATACACATAAAATCATAGAATTATTACAGCTGAGTTAGACATCTGAGTCCAGCCATTAACCTGGCACCACCTTATTCACCATTTCCCCAAGTGTCACATCCACATGTATTTTGAGCACTTCCCTGGGCAACCTCTTCCCATGCCTGATCACCATTTCAGTCTAAATATTTTCCTATTATCCAACCTAAACCTTCCCTGGCACAACTTGAGGCTATTTCCTCTGGTCTGGTCATTTGTTACTTGGGAGAAGTGATCAACTCCAGCCTGGCTACAGCTTCCTTTCAGGTATTAGAGAGAGTGATAAGGTCTCTCCTGAGCATCCTTTCCTCCGGGCCAAACAACTCCAACTCCCTCAGTTGCTCCTCAAAGAACTTGTGCTCCAGACCCTTCACCAACTTCCTTTTTCTTCTCTGCCTCAATGTCTTTCTTTTGGGCCCAAAACTGATCACAGGTTTTGAGATGTGGCCTCACCAGTTCCAACTACAAGGGAATGAAAGACTACATGGTATCCTTGTGTTGTGCTCATGCAAAAATTATCACATTAAGCACAGTAGATTCTCTGCTCTGCAAGAAAGTTTCCTTTAGAGAGCGTGTAGGCTATTCATGCCTATGGGATAGGCACATGTCAAAAAGCTTCTTTTCTAGCTGGGGACCATAGAAGAAGTGCAAACAGATTTCACCTTGTGTAGGTGAGATGTGGAATAAGTGTAGTTTAGATAAAGATTTGGGAAGAAAGATGGAAGAACAGTGAAGAAAGAAAATGCAACAAATATGCTAGGGACTAATAGAGCTTGTGATCTCCTCCAAGAGTAACAAAAGAAATAATTCTCTTTATTTCTGTGCATCTGTGGATAGAATTAAAGGAGTCTTTGATGGGAGTCAGGCTAAGCTGAAGCTAGATATACCAGCTGCTTCATCAAAAGGCAGCACATTAATTCTTTTCATTTATCAAAATATGTGTCATTGATACTTGAAGTAGACAAATGTTAAACAAAAAGTCTGTATCATAAATACAGAGAAGAAGCGTGCAGCCTTATATGTTACCAAAGACTCAAAGCTGGAGATTGTTCTCTATTTGCACTAATGATATATCTCAACACTGACATCCTTTCAAGAGAGCGTAGCTCAAATGCTCTTTGGGATCTGGGAGCTCTAGTGAGCAATGCTACTGCAGGAATCTGGCTCCGATTCAGGTATGCAGGAACTTAAGACTGTTTATCCAAAAGCTTGAATCACCCTCCCTTGCATCTGAGCAGTCTTGGCTGGCAATCAATCAGGAAAGCAGAATTCCTCATCAGCACAATGCTAGAGGCAAGGGATGCGTTTTACGGATAGGGAGGATGCAAGATGTCATTGCTGAACTGTGAGGAAAGGAAGCTGTTGCTATGATGAAGGAATAGAAACAATCAAGTGACTTTGCCTTTTGAAGATAACAGTATGACTGTGAACCTAGACACATCTCCAACCTGGGAAATGCTGTAGTTGCCCTTCTGTCAGCTTTATTAGTTTATTACTGCTTACTTGTGTTCTTGGGAGTCTGTTCTACCTAGGGTTGCTTGTGCCCCTGCAAGCCACCAAATAAAACCGTTGCTAAGGGGACAGAATTTGTGTGAATCCAGATGCCATTCAGATGTGGGAAAAGAAATTAACATCTGATGTCTGCTGGGGTTAAAGTTACTTTGAACTATGGAGACTGTAAAACTCCAAAGCACCAAGTTCTGCAACACTCCTTGGCAGCCCAAGGACTGGATTTGCTGGGCACAGGGGTCAAAAGGCTTCAATAATCTTTCTTTCTATATTCTTTAGTAAAGGAGGGATTTGAGTAGTGTTAACAGTGTGAAAAAATAGGTGAAGTATAAAAGAGGAGAGATACATTTGGGTTTCAAAGCTGGAATTCAAGCATCAGAAGGCAGTTTTGGCTCAGCTATTTACTTGTTGTGTGGCCTTGGACAGCCTGGTTTATATAGCAGGGAGGGGAAACTGGCACAGGAACATCCGAGGATTAAAAGATGTTTACAGAGTGCTTTGTACTTGCATCATTTTATCTTTACTAAGTGTTTATTATTTTGGACTGGTCTTTTGTGCCACTGTAATGGTACTGAACTTCCCTCAACTGAATCTGTTTCTTCACAAAAAACCCTTGCATGGACATGCGTAAGACAGAGCACTCTGCACAAGTTCTAACCAGTTAAAAGCCTTAATATCATCTTGTTGGTATTCAGTGTTGAAAAAGATTGGAATCCCAAGGAGGAGAAAAAGGCTTTATGTGATAGCTATCTCATGAAGGCTTTCTTATGCCTGTGTTTCTTAACTGCTCAGTTAAGGAAGTATTAATTTGACTGAGAAATATACCTTATGTATTTTTTTTAACTCTCTGCCATTTTATTTAATATTAATTTAGTGACATCTTCTGTGGCATGAAGTCCCAAAAGTATTACAATGGATGTTTCTGAGTATCTAAGCCTTACTTTCCTGCATGAAAATGAAGTGAAAGAAAGTGCTAGTAGATCATACTGCCCACAGGCATTGCTATGTTTGTTTTGAGAGACAAGAAGACACATATTATTCATCTTTTCAGTATGAAACTACTAGCTGAAGTCGATTTCAGGATTTGTGCAGATTATTTCCCCTAAACCCATTTGGCTGCATGGCCTGGCGGTATTCTCTGGGAGACACTGGCTCTGTTGAGCCACTGAGGTAAGTTAGCCTGTGAAGAGCATATGAAAGGGAGGAGGAAAACAATTCTGAAGTAATGCTGATACTTGGTACTATGTAAACAAAATGTGGTGAGTCAAGCGACTGAAAAAATGTAGAGACCAATGTCATAAATATATGCTATGAATACTCAAGAAAAATGTGATTCAGTCATAAAAGAAAATATGAAAAATATGAACAGAATGGAGATTGTGAGCAGTTGCACAAACATTGTCTGTGCAGACACAAGAAATCACATTTGTTGCATGCATACATTGAAAGTCTGAAGTTCTATGTACAGTAGCTGTAAAGGAAAAATTTCTGTGCTTGTTTAAATGGCTGATGGCATTCAGGAGCTCAGGAGCTATAAATGTCTTAAAGTGGTAGTTAATATCTGCCACTGTTAATTGTGTTGTACTATTACTTGCACTAGCAAAGCAGCTCTGAACATACAAGCAGTCATGTGGCAAGTGTTTTGGATGGCTGGAGCCCTTGGTAGGTTTGTGGTACCTACTTGCAATTCACTAATTGCTGAACTGCAGGTACAATTTCAATGAACTTGGGAAGCAAACTGGCAAGGTCAGGGAATGAACAGGTACACATGGTTTCCACCTTTGAATTTTTCAAGTGTGGAGTCATGATAGAAACCTCTTCATACTCAAGTAACTTGGGTGAGAGACACACATTCAATGTTGATGTACAGAGATAAGCAGACTGATTTCCAGGAATGGCAAGAGGCACAGCAAACTACAGACACAGTGAGATTTGCGTAACAATCAACAACTGTGAAAACCAGGCCCCTGGTATTAAGTGCTTACCACCAGTCACCTAATCTTGAAAATGTTAGCCAAATGTTACAAGACTGTGCACCTTTTTGAAAACAGAATCTGAGGATTTGTTTTTTTTTTTAAACTCTTTAGTGCTTGATCCTTGTAAACAATCCCAGATATTTCCGCTACAACATTAATGAGCAAGTCATTCACCAGTGGAGAAAGAGATTGGCTTAGTTTTTCTCTCTTTGCCCTTTCTTCTGAGGTCATGGTTGAAACACTAAAGCTAAAATGATTACTAAAGGAAGAACGTTCTCTGCTTCTGCCTTTCCAGCTAAAAAACCTTGTGAGAGAAAGAGTTTCTCGGTCTTGGCACTCATTCCTGGGGGCTAGGCAGTTCTCCCCCCAAAACATTTTTCAATATGCTTGAAGTGCTTCCCTTGTGCATTTTTATGTAGTTTCTATGTACAATTGGAATTAAATATTCTCATAGGTAGTTAATGCAGGTTGCAGGGTATGAAATCTTCATGGTCTAATGGTATTCAAACACAAGACTGAGCGAGATTATTATGAAGGAAGCATGGCACTTGCGCTGAAAAGTGCTGGTTGGTTGTTGTTGGATACCTTGTGGTATCTCAAACCACCCTTAAACTTTGAAAGCCTTTTTCCCACTTTCAAAACATTTCTTCAGGAGTAAAATGAAATGAGAGTGGGATGGAGCATAGCATTCCCAGTGGATATATATGTTGGGTTTCTCTAACATACTTTGTCTTTTGACTGTTTCTTCCTGTCCAACAGGCTCTAATAAGATTTAAAAATTTGCTTCAAAACTTTCTGCCAGTTCCACGTGCCTTGGTATTTTTCAGTAGTACAATCACATCATTATTCACTGAAATAATTACAGAAGATTAACAGATTTATTAACTAAAGATCAACAGGAATGTCAATGGATGTGTGGGTGAACTATGGAATTTCATGTGGTAGAATTTAGACATGGAAATTGAGAATGAACATTTATTCATTTTCTTGATGCATTCCATGGAGATCTTCTGAATCTCGATCTTGCCTGCAAACTGCTGAAATGCTCACCTATTGCTTTCTAGCTGCAGTGTGATCAGCACTCACACTGCCACAGGGCAAGAGATCCAGAGATGTCTTTGCAGGAGAAATATATTCCAAAATATAGCATTAGAAGGTTCCATAACAGGGCTTAATGATCCAATAAGACTTAAAAACGAACAGGTGTGCAGTTTTTTTGTCATAACACGTGGCACTAAACCACTCTGCAAAGCTAATTGCCCCTCTTTCTTCGTAGCTTTCAGCATAGAAGCTCTAACTTTACACGAAATTTGAGGTATGCATGCATGATGCTTGCCACCAGCTCAGCAATGTCAACAACATCTTTGTCTTAGCAAAGCCCTGTGAAGACATTCTAGGCATGCTGTTAGGATCCTCAACTTTCATTGCCCACGGATGTCCACCACTTGGCAGGACAGATCAGTGACTGAAGAAAAAGGAATGAGGAAAGCTGTTCTGGCCAAGAAAAGTAGGAAACCTGCAAATGGAAGCCTCAGGATCAGCCACCAAAAGGGTAACTTGAGCATTAATTCTTTGGGATCTCCAGTGAAAGCAAAAAGTCTCAAGGAAGGGACAGACTTATGACTTGAAAGGCAGGAGGAGGAAAGTCCTAAGAGCCTTTCACTTTCTTGCCTTGCATTTATTTTGTGTTGACCTCCACAGAGGAAGGCTTTCATGGGCAAGGATGTTTTAGTATAACAAGAAAAGAAATGCAGAAGCAAACCCTTGCCTGGATGCTTTTTTCTTCAGAGCTGGCACTGCCCAAAGAAATCTGAGTGTAACTTCTGACTTGCCAGCATACCAAAAACAGGTATACACTAGTATATAACCAGGAGCTGTTTTCCTCAGCTGTTTTCTTTTCCTGAAGCATCTGCCTCAGGGGCCCTACTTTGCTTTGTCAGACAGACTTCATGATGAAATGAGCCACTATCGACACATTCCTCTAGCTAACATAGTAATGTTTTTCTCAGACAGATCATTCTTTTCTATCCTTTATGTCCCATTGGAGGGACACAATTAATATTTTAGTCCCTGCCTGCTATTTATTTATTATTTATTGACAGTCTTACCTAGACAAAGCAAATATTGGAGTACCAGGCTGTTCTCAGATAGATAGGAGGTAGAAGGAAGTGCCGATGGCTAGGGGTAATATAACAGGTTGAAGATGAGTACCTCAACCACATACTGCAAATGTAGAACCTCCAGCTGAGAGCATTAAAACAGAACAGAAAGACCTGGGAATTGAGAGAAATAGGAGCACCCAAAGCTGTGAGGGAAAAAGGGGTTGGAAGTATTGTGAGACAGAACTGAGGACAGCAGGTCAGAGAATTAAATAGGATATACAGTGTGAGTGAGCTTAGGCCTGGATGGGTTGGAGAAGGAAGAGTTTTGGAGATGGTGAGGTTGTATGTGGGAGGAAAATTGGGAAAAAAGGAGTAAAAGGCTGGAAATTCAGCTAGGGAAATACTGGGAAATTATGAAGAAAGAGCAGTGGTTGATCTCTTGGGCTCTGGAGTATGAGAAGCTGGAGAGAGAATCTGTGAGATGGGAGCATTGCAACTGGCCTCTCTGGAATATTAGGGACTTGCAGTACGGACAGGACCAAGGATACTATGTCAAATTTCCCTTCAAGCTCTGCTGTGATGGGAGGGACATCCACTGAAGTGCTCTTCATGTGTTCTCTCAGTGACAGTACTGCCTGACAGCATCCTCTTGAATGTTCCCTTCTTTCATTGTGATGGTCCAATTAATTTTCAATCATGTGACATCCTATGGCTGGAAGTGTGCTGGCTTTCCTGAAAAGATTTAGAGGTACATTTTAGCTGCTAATTATGAAATTTAATGTAGTGTAGTATGTACTATTATCCAAATGTAGTTTAACTGTACCATTAAGCAAATGGAAACAAAAAGACGCAGCAAAATATCCCTCATGTAGTGGAACAGAAATCCTTCTTCTCCTTTTCCCAGACTGTCAATAAGCTGTGGGAGAGGGTCCATAGTGCTGCAGAGTCCCCAGGCAGGTGCAAAGGAGATCTCCTTGATTGCAAAAACCAGACCTTTTAAAGCAGTTGGTTTTAAAACATAACAAACATAATTCAACCAACCACCGTACATCACGATGTAAACATTCAATGGTTATATAAATTGTTTTTGTCCCCCTAATTCAGCTGAGTCTCTTTCCCATAGTCCTGTTCTACTTAGCCAAAGTGGCAGGGCTGAGCCACGGTTTTACAAAGCCTTCCTTTTGTAAGGTTTTACTTATGTGAAACAATAAGCAATCTAAGAAAACTGTAAAAGTTAATCTCTGTTTAACGGGAAACAAAATTGCAGGCAAATGCCCTCCATTCAGAGAGATTCCTACAGATAAAACTGTGCCCATGGAAGCAGAAATTCCATTTTATAGACACATGTGAAGTTGTATTGGGGTCACCTCCTACTCTGTGGAGAGACCACCTATTGTCCAATGACAATAGACTATCTGAGGAGATAATAACAATTAATAGGAAACCTGGTTAGTTTTCATCAAACTTTACTAGTTTTGATGAAGCCAGTATGACTCAGAGAAGAAAGTTTTGTAAGCCTATCAATTGTCATTTTTTAAAAGAACTTTTCCCTTCCCAAAGACTGAGAGCACATCTGCTTACAGGAGTGGCAATGCTGTCTCTCTGTTGTGGTGGAATGAAGCTCACCCTGAAGGAGCAGTTTGGAACCCAGCTTCTGAACTCTGCCAGTGGTAGCTGGAATGCTGCTGAGGCAAATGCTCTGGTGAGCGCGTGGGCGAGCACATCATCTTCCTGCTACCACTCTGCCTGTAACCAGTGTGTGTTCCTCTTTATTGCCTAATTTGTAGCCTTGTCACCTCAGGTTTGTTTATACTGAACAAGTAGATTTATTACTTGTTCTTACTTTGCTTACAGTTTGTTTGCATCCAGGTTGCACTAGGCTCACTGGCAAGTCATGATGAATTTGTGATCTTCATATAATTAACTGATGTGTTAACATGTAGTTTGCAATCAGTTTACAAAATCTGACATCGTAATTTTTTGATATTTTGCAGGTCCCAATGAGGTGTTTTAATCAGGTTCAAAATGTCTATGAACTGGGCCTTATTTGGCTAAGCTCTTGAACAGACTGTCACGTTAGTGGAATAAAGAAATGGACTATATATTTTAAGTGGGGAGAAAATGAATAATTCAACAGTAAGGGTCAACTCATCCTGCCAAGAAAAACCTACTGAAAAGGAAGTACACTGAGTTATAGTTATTTGCATTGTAGATAATAATATCAATTATAGTTCTCAGCTGGAATCAAGCCTCCACATTTTGGCTTGCGTACAGCCCTGGAATAACTGTTCCAGTCACAACAAGTTTCAGCCAAATAAAGACAAAGCTCAATTAGCAAAACAACACAAATTTGCAGAAGCATACGCTCGAACAATAAGACTAATGTTTGGACATAGTTACATATGGCAGTTCAGTGACAATTAGCAGCCCTAATCATTTATAGTAAATGTCACTTTGCAAACACAAAGTTTTAACCCTTCCCAGAAGCTACATCAAAGAAAAGCACTTGTTGGGCCCATTAGAAACCATCTGCATAGGTTTGAGTCTGTGGTCTAAGTGAAATTGCCAGCCCTCTAGTCTTCATTGTAAATGTTGAACTACCATCTGGTATTGTAAAAGCCCCAGCTTTTGAAATCCAGTTATTAAGGGAAAACAACATTTTTCTTAAAAAAAAAAAAAAAAAGAAAAAAATCAGTAGCAAGGAGCACATGCTGGCAGGTGCTGAGGTAAAAGGGGATCAGACTGGCTTGAGGTAGAGGCTGCTGCCATGGTAAACTAATGGGGTGGCAAGAGAGCTCTGAAAGCCAGACTAACATTTCTGTTGTCTCAGCAAATATCTGGGGATCTAGGGTGGCAGAAATGTCAGAAGGGTTAACCTCAACTCCACACTTTCTGTGACAACAGGAGAAGCAATCTTGGATTTCTCATCTTCTGTTTTCCTTGTCTTTTCCTAATTTCCCTCTAGTTTCCTTATATTTTCTGCATCTGTCACCACACCTCTTCTCCTTCCATAGAAGTAGCTTTGGACACTTCCACTTAGGGTTGCAAAATTCATGTTTGCCTACAAAACTGAAAAGTTCCATTCAGTGTGCTGTCCCAGATGAGGGCACTAAATTTTCTATGGTATTGGGTAGAGAGGCCCTCACAGAATTTAGAAGGCATGGAGCTGGCTGAAAACTAGCAGTGTCCTTTCTGTAAATGAAAACATTGAGGGAGGATGTCAACCTATCAACCTCCCTGGTGAGACATTAAGCATTCTTACATGTTACTGGTCTCCATGGAGAGGGCAAAGGTCTTGGCACTTTTTGTACCATTGCTTTACCGAAATAATTTTCATACACTTCTAATGGCTCTGATGGTCCAACCATCACACACAGAGTCCTCAGGTCCTGGGAAAACCCAAGAGTGTGTCACTAATGGGACAGAGGAACATACCAGGAAAAGACAAAGAGAGAAATAACTTTACTTGTTTCTGTGGAAGTACATAGAACTGTGGTCAGTTCTCTGAAGTAGTTAGTCTTGACTTTATCTTTGCAAAACTTGTAAAATTTAATTTTATTTAATTTAATTTATTTCAAGGCAAACCCAGCAAATTCTAAACGGTGTCATCAGTGGAATATATAGAGGCTTTCTGCCTTCTTGTGTCACCTGTTCCTGCCCATTGCATAGTGTGCTGGTTTGCACCGTGCTGATTCTTTCTCACACACCCTGTGTTGCTGACACCTGCAAAAGCTACTTTTCTAGGACAATGATCCATGATGAAATCACAATGGATTGTCCTTTTAATAACCAATTGACAGATGAATAGAAACACCTCTTCATGCCTTCCTTTCTAGCTTGTAGAAGACGACATAGTCTTCTCTTCAACTTCCCTTCTTTTAAGAAGAGGAAACTTTTTTCTTCTCTTGCCTAAAGAGAGGCCCCTTCTCCTTTCCTGACAGCAGCTATGGTCATCCAGAAAGGTGACCTATTTTTGTCTCCCATTAAGGCAACCTTTGGGAGACAGATGATCCTGGCTATCTCGTCCCTCTTGGGGGAATCACACATACTCCCAATTTCAGATTACATCTCAAGGCTTCAACTTTCCTGCTTAGCAGCAGGGTTAACTCAACAGGCCCAACTGGATTTGGCACATACACACCCTTTATCTCTGTTGTGACAGGAGTTAATTAAAGTGAGTCAGAAAACAGCTTCTCCAAAACAAAGTTGCGTTTATTTGCCAAAGATGTACCCAAAGAAGTGGCCTAAACAGCAAAGAGCCATAGCTTAGCTTGACCTGCTTGTAGGTCTGGCTGTGCCCCAGATTGGTAGGGAAGCCTGCTACCTGCTACACCGCCTGGCTGCCCAGAGCTCCTCCCTGCTGACTGTCAGTGGCAGCTCATCCTCTCATCCTTACCCAGCCAGCACCTTTAATCTGAGAAGTCCACTGTGGTGTCAGCCCTTGGCCTGAAGAAGCAACACCTGAGAGAAGCAGGCTTAGAGCAGGCCTCTTTCCTTCAGAGGCATGATCTTTCTTACTTCCTTTCCATTAAGAGTTTAATTGATTTTATTTTGGTTAGTTTGTATCTCAGCAAGGCTAAGATATTAGTGATGGGCAAAGTCCTCAATCTGGGTAATTGACTGCCACAATTTTGGCCATCGTTAATGAGCATTGGCACTGAAAATGAACATCCCATCTTTGATTCAGAAGATGGAGTGCCATTCCTAATCACTGCACAAAGAAAACAAATCATAACACAAAAAATGCAGTTGCCTAAAGAAAACATACCATTTCATCCACATGAAGAAATTAGGTCTGGAGACTCATGAAGGTATTGCTGAAACTGCTTTGATGATTGTAACTTCCACACATTACAAAGCAAGTAGGTCAGAGGCTGTGGCTTAAAATAAATGGGCCTGAGCTGAAAAAAAGGAAAAAGCTTCATTAAGTTCCTCTTGCAATGCCTAGTCTTGTAAAGCTTTGGGACATAAACCTGTAGGAGCAACCCTTAGAAACATTTCTGAATTTATAAAAGAAAAGAGTAAGCCTTGTGTTTTCTGTTCTGTTTGTTCAGTGTGATAACCAAGTATGATGTATGAAGAAAGAAATAGAGAGACAAATATAGAGAGACAAAAAATAAAGCAAGATCTTTCAGGTCACTGAGAAAAAACCACTATAAGCATATAGCAACTTACTGGTGATACTACATTTGAGGTACCAAAAAATGTTTACAAATGATTGATTCATGGTAATTAAATAATAAGTCATTAAAAAACAGTATTCTTCATTAAGACACTGTTTTCTTTTTCCTTCTCTTACATAGTTTCCTTGGATATTTGGCTCATAAATTTGTGGAGAGAATGCTTCACCCATATTAAAAACCTTACTTCATTTATTAAAAGGCAAAACAGGGTTCTTTTTTTTTAGCATTTGCCTTTTCATTCTTTTTGTTGTTCTTGGCATATTTTCATTGCTTACACTTAAAGTTTTCGAGCATTAATGTCAGACTATGCAAACAAATATTCTTTTTATATTCCAGTAGTTTAAAAAATGCACTTTATTTCTTTCCTTTTAATTATTATTTTATTCCTTTATTCAGTTTTGATACTGAATGTATGAAAAACTTTATTTGAGTGTCTCAGGCATTTTAGTGTTCCTCATATAGTTATATAGAGAGAGCATAATTCTGTATACTCACTATTAAAATAGAGGTTGGTATTTGTGACATTCACAGTACTACTTTCCACAAGTTGTGACACTGGGAATGCTTGAATCATAATTTTATTTTTGGTCATACTTTCAGCCCTGGTCCTTTAAAAGTCTGAAAATCCTTACTGTATTGAGGTATTAGGTGCTACTCAGAATCTCCCAGAGCTCCTGTGGCGATTAAAACCCACTGGGGACATGGTAACATTCCAAGAAAAGGTAAATTTAAGAAGAAAGAAAACATTATGGAATAATAATTTTTGGCTGTGATAGAGATTGTATACATTGACTTGTAGACAGCAATTGCTCTATACCAGGTTTACTGTGCTGGGTTTGAACCTCAGAGCAGTGTTTGTTCACAGGGTAATGAAGCACATCGCAGGATCATGGGTTAATTTCAGCTTTAGTTTCTGAAGCAAGGCATTAAGTAATTAACTTCTTGGAACTGAAGTTTGTAGATTTTGGAAAGCAATGTTTTAATCTATTTTTTACAGCTTGCTCTCCTACTAAAATGTAACTAAAGTTTGTACCCTAAGGGAACACTGTTGAATATTAGCTCCTGGTTGCCCTCTAGTTCTAAAGAAACTACCTTCTAATAATACTGGTTTTGCTGTTGTTCAGGAACCTGCTGGCTTTTATTAAGTGATATAATTTGTCTGAGAAGAAAATAATTCTTACCTGAGCTGTGAAATGGAAAGTTCTTGGCTTAGAACACTTTGATTTTTTTGTACGGACTTTACTTTCATGTTGGCTTTTTTAAAAAGAAGAAAATAATGACAGAAATAACAAATAAAACAATTAGTTTATAAGAAATAGCTTTTCTAGGAATTAAACACAGAATTGAAAGTTACTCTATATGGTGATCAACAAAGACTGATTCTTCAAGGAACCCACACTCAAAAAGAAAAAAAAAGTGAAGCAGAATAAGGATATTTTCAATTCCTAAACTAACATTTTATGTTCAAATTATCAAAACTTAGTTTATCTTTTTGACAGAAAAAGACACTCTTCCTCGGTATCTTGTGATGTGCAATGTTTCATGTCAGGGCAGTTCCCCTGTGCAGGTCAGCAAACAGCATGAATTGTTCTCAGCATGTAGTTCAGATTCAGGTGAGCTAATAGACTTGCTACATTTCAAAAACACCTAAAAGTGAAACAAGAAATACGTTTCTGCATGAGATGCCCTGATATCCATCCCAATATCCTTTTTCTTCTTCCCCATTTCTGAATCATTTAGGCTTCCTGATTGTCTAAACATTATCCCCAACCCTGTAGCAAAGCTGCCAGGATTGAAGCACTTTGGACATCTTCAGAGATGTGTAGACTTCTGTACAATTCCTCTCCAACATGAGGGTCATGAGGCTCAAGATGGGAGACATGCAATAGAGAACTAAATTCTCAAATATTCTTCACGGTTTTTAGCAATGAGTGTTGCTCAGTTTGTGTCCATGCTTGTATGTTCATGTGTCTGTATATATGTATACATAAGATATTATTTATATATTAGATGTTTCTTGCTTTGTTGTGATGTCCAGTGCCAAATCAGGACAGTACAGAATTTTTCTTTCAGAATTTATTGATGGTCTAAAACCATTATTGATAATTGCAGGATGATGCCATTCTCCTGATCTTTTCAAATGTCCTTTGCAGTCTGCAGTGGATTAAATTTCTTATGATTATGGCTGATAGCTAAATGCCATACTTAATCACTTAATTTATATGGCAGACAGTGACAGCTTTAAAAAGGTTTCCTTCCCTTCTTGTGGCAGGAAACTTCTCTGTCAGTTGCTTTAAATAATTTTTCTGAAACAGAACATAAGTAAAATATCACCTTTGCAATAGCAGGCCTAACAGTTAAACTTAGCAGATGTTTCTTATGAAATTTTTCTGTTTGCCAGCTTCAAACTTTCTTTCTATCAGATACCACTGGGACAACATCTCAGTGACATTTCAGCTTTTGATTTTTTGTTTGCTTATTCCATTACTTCCTTGCTCTTTACTGAAAAAAATACAGTATGTGAAATCTGTTTTGGAGGACTACAATTTAAAGGTAGTATTTTTTTTTCTTATCACTTCAGAGGTAAACCAATTTTAATTTTTAATTGTTATTTTTAAGGTACACTCTAATCAGAAGATCAATTTTTAGAAATTAGTTATTTTATGTGAGAAAGTTGCATGAAAGTGGTTAGTTTTACTTTTCTTTCAGTGATGTTATTTCAGAACTGGCATATAAGAGCTGCTGTTCATTCTCTCAGAAGGGTTATGAGAAATATTTTTCTCGCAGAACGCATTCACTGCTAGTGTAAGGATTATGCAAGCAATAGTTTCCCCCTAGACCACTCTCACCCCTGAAAAATTCCTCCACCATACCAGTACTGTTAGCACTGGAAGCAGTAACATAGACCAGGTTCAGATGGTTTGTAGTGCTTGGCTTAAAACATTGTCAATATATTGTGTAGATGGGCAGCTCACCACTGGCAAACAATTCTTCTTTGATGCTTGTTAAGTAACAGGACTGTGTTGGAAATATAACCATGTTTTAATGTTCTAAGTCTGGTTATGCTTCACTACAGTGTTTTTCAGTGACAGAATTTAGGGCATTTTATATATTGATCCAACCTAGTTAGAAAAGAGAATTTGCATCTTCACTTAATGCCTGGTCTATACATCTCAAAGCCACACTTACGTCACTCACTTATGTGAGGATCCTGACTAGTAAGGAAAGAATTTGGGACATGCTACAAACTTTGCAACATATAAAACTTATTTCTGATCCTGTAGTGTTCTTAAATTTAGATTAATGAGATTACTGAATATTAGCTGCAGAAACCCCTCACCATAAGGTTAGGTAGCTAACTAAAATGTAGGGAAGCATTTGCAGGACAGGGAGAGTGGCTGGGTTGTTTCTGGGAGGCTCTAATGAGATCATCTTCCTACAGCTCCAGCTCTAAGGCACACAAGTTTCCCCTAGTCTTCAGGAATCCCTCACAACACAGAGGAAATGTTTCCATTTCCAGGGAATTGATATGACCCATTATTTCTGTTAACAGATGTGACTTTTGTGGGATTTAGCCATGTGTAACAGTACTGTTTGTTCTATAAACGTTCTGTTTCTAGGGTTCAACATTATTGACAAAGCATGTTCATGCTTTGCTGTCTTCATGGAAGCTTGAAAATATATTACAAAAGACATGTCACAACCTTTATGAAATGCTTAAGTATATTATTATTACTATTGCACTAGCACTGTCCCTGTCCCTGCCTGCACTTGGACCATGTCAAGTGATGGTGAGAAGCACCAAAGGCCTGAGAGGGCCCAGAGTGCTCTCAGCTAGTGAGTGACTCCAAGCTGCCCCGCAGAAGGAAGGAGCCTGGCTTTGTGCTGATGGTAGAACTGTGCTGTCAGGAGAAACTTGGTTGCTGGAAGCCTTTTTAAAAATAAAATCTACTGTAATTTGTGACTCCTTGAGTTACCGTGGAGAAAAGTGTCAACCAAAGCATGTTGGAATGGAACACCAGCCTGACTCCTCAATTTTTCCTGTACCTTCATTTGCAAAGAAGTGTTGAGGAGCACATGTGGACACCTGCAGATCCTAGAGGGACAATGACAAATGCAGTGGATCAGACTTTCTTGTGCTACAGTGAAATGTGGAGACTCCAGGCATTGGGTACTGCCAGTTTTATGATACTCACTCTCATTGTCAATGTGCCAGTGCACAAAGAGGTGTTTCCCACAGCTGAGTGAGGTACAAAGTTCGGTGAGGAAGAGTAGGACATTGTGGGAAAACATATGCCATGTCACATACCTAACACTTGGTAAATCTGAGGTAATAGTTATGCCTAAGATAATTGCAGCTAACACAGTGGAAGTAGGTAGAGCATGCAAAATATTCACCATGCCCTGAGGCCACTGAACACTCCTGTGACTAGATATGCCCACCTTCAGAACAAGTTAGGATTAGAGGAAAGGTTTAGCTGGCACATGTATCAAAAAGGATGAAAACCCCAACCAAAACACAAAAACCCCCAGCCCTTAACCTGCTGAGTTCAGAAGCATAGGGAGATAATGTCAAACTGAAACTCTTCCAAAAAGTACAGGTGTGTGAGTAGTTCCTGCTGAAGGGAGGTATAATGTTGTTTACATTGCTGCTCTTAAGCAAGACTTCACTTCGGCGCCTCCCAGAGCATAAATATTGAGATTTTTAATGAAAGCAGCCACAGGACATTTAATAATAAGGTCAGTATCTTTGGATCAGAATATATTGACACAGACTACGTTAACCCTGTTAATGAAATAATGTTCTTTTTCTGTTTCTATACTCTACAGCAGGGTTTAGTAAGGCAGAAATATTTTAGGCTTTTTTCCTATGTGTGACTTCCTCTGCATTCTGATCCCTTAAAATATATGCAAAATAAATAATTGCTATTGTGGGTCAAAATGTCCAGCTGAATAATCTGGCAAAGCTTGTTTTTAATTAGGTCCCCTATTTCACTAAAATGAGTAAATATGGAGTAATCTTCTCTAGAGAATAATGGCAACAAACTGGGTACTGTAATTTCAGTAAGTGGTCCAGTTAATCAAGCATAAGAAACTTTTTGAGGAGAAACTTCTTAGGAAAGTGTTGAGAAGCTGGAGTTTCATGCAGTGAATGCTACAGGAGATTGCATTTGTAAAAGGGCAAATATAGTGAACTTGTAAAAGCAGAGAAATTAATTTCTGTGCATCCCCATCCATTGTTTGCAAGGTGTAATATCCAGAATAATAATACGGAGAGGAGTTCATACATGAAGCCATTTGGGATAGTTACCAATATTGCAGTTGAATTCTACCAAGCTGCTTACAGAACTTGCTGTCCCAACCAGTCTCAGCCCATTCTTGTTCCCAGGGAGGGGCCCAGTGCCTGGGGCTGTGGCTGGGGCTGCTCTGGTGCCCGTGGATGCTTGCTCCTGGCCGGGTCAATGGGATGGGTCCTGGCTACTGGGTCCTGCCTGGCTGCCCCCATGGGGAGCTGCCATTGTCCTGGACAACCCCTCTTGTTAAACACACTGGTGTCAGACCAGTGTTATATTTGTTATGCAGGAAAGGAACAAACAAGGTAACCCAGCACAAGCTACCAAAAATGTCCAAGAGAGATGAAAACTTGGTGCACTTGAAGCCCCATGCACTTAGGAAGCCATCTCCATTATCTGTAGCCCAGGAGCCATTCCCTACTCAGTGGCAATAATGATGCTCCCAATTATCCTCTAGTCTGAAGCAGGGAAATATTTTAAATAGAGTGCTTGAGAAGGTATGAAACTGGAATTTTATTCAGTTACTTGTATCAGTTCTTGAGGTAATGAAATGCTTGTGCTGACCCCTCTGCACCCCAAATCAGTTGTCAGTGGTGAACAGGGAATGAGTGGTCCCTTGCTTGCACACATCACTACACAGCTGGCATTAGCAGGGCAGAAGAGGACTTGACTTCACCTAAAGCAGATCACACAGATCCCACGAGAGATTCACAAATGTAAATATTAAGCAAGAAGGACCTGTGACTGCACACACTACAGCATGGCCAAATTTTTTAATCTAATATGCATACCTATCTTGTGGGGGAAGAATGGACTATATCAGCTAAACTAACACTGAAATCAAACAGCAGCTCTTGCTTGGTTAGGTGTCCTGAAGGAGTGGCATAGGCAATGTTTAATGGTAGCTGCCTGGGATACCCGATGAGCATGAACTACATCTCAGTAAAAAAGTGATAGTAACAGAATTTTCTTTTTCTTAAAAAATACATGTTAATATAATTTTTAAGCCAAAGGCATGAACTGGGTGGAACACTTAAGGTTTCCAAATTCAATACAACTACTACCTTTTTCTTTTTTTACTGTATTCTTCAGTGGCCTTCTAAAACTTTCAAACCATTTCAGCCACTTTGAAAAAAGGCATAAAGTTCTCAGAGACATAAAACTTAAAGAAAGACAGTGTTTGGAGAGTGGAACAAGAGACTGAGAGGGGTTTCCCTGTTGAGGGAAAGCCTGGAATATGAGGGTGTCCATTGGCCTGTGGTGATATGAGTAGCAGCACAGAGACTGTGCACAACCAGACGTGTACCTCCTGCCCTTCCACTGTCTTTAGTGACAAAACACAGTGTGAAAGCTGAGGGCCTTCTGAGGTGTGGAGAAGTTAAATTTTAATGGAGAGGGCAAGCTGCAAAAAGTTGTCTTGGAAAAATGCAAATTTAAAAGGAAAAAAATGATTAGTAGTTTTCTCTTCATGGAATCATTACTTGCTGGTATTTAAAATTGTAACAGCACAGGATTATTAAAAAATTCTTTATCTGATAGTGTAGCACATCGTCATGCTAAATTACCATGATGCTTTAGTGAGCAAAAAAAAGTGTTTTTTTGAATGACTGGAGGATTCAGAGGACCATAATTCACACAGCCTGAAATACAGCTCAATTTCTTTCTGAAAGGAGCCTTTCTCATAAAATTCCTGGCACCTCTTGGGTACAGCTGGATCAGAAATAAAAAAACAAATAGCCTCTATTTGAATTCAGTGTTCCTTCTCTGGCCACAATGTCAATTAAGGAGTCAGCAAGGGTGTGTACGTGTGTGGGTAGACAAATGAATAAGTAAGATTACTTGAGTTGTTCCCATAGGTTTAACTGCCACCTTTGTGATGATGACTCGAAAAATCTATTTCCAACCTCTCCCACTTTCTTATATAATACCATACGTGTCACTGGTGTCTTCCTCAATCAAATCTTCCTTATCTTATTCTTCCCTGGGCTCCTGCCAGGTCACATAGCTTCATGAAAGTCCTGAAATCTATTCCCACAGCCACCGATCTGATTCATCCTGTGACTCGTTTTTATCTCGGCTGTTGCAGGTTCTTTGTTTCTATTTGCAGTCTATAAAGCCTGCACTTGCACAACTAGTCATGTTGGTTGTAAGCCCTAATAAAATCCCATCCTTTCACTGACAGATGAGAAGGGAACTGAGTGCAATGAAATTGACAGTTTAATGTTTTTTCACCTTTGAGAATTTAGTGAATTTTATTCATTCTGATTTTCTTAATTAATGCAGATTAGAGGGTCAGAACATGAACAAGCTTATTTGGCCTCTTCATATTTTTGTAATAGCTGGTCAGCTGTGGGAAACTCAAATTTACTTCCCATCTGATGACATTGCCCCGTGAGGCTCTAGATACCACTTTGAGTGGCAGAGGACAAAAGACAGGATTCAGGCGTGCTGTGCTTGATAGTATTTCTATAAGGAACAAATAGATTTTCATTTATTCCCAACCTCCAGGTATCTGACAACTCTCTTTTTTCCCCTGCTGGACACCCACAAAGGGAAAGCATATTTGCTTGGATCATCCTAAGTGAAGTGATACATCCTCATGTTGAATAGAGAGTCTTCTGTCTGTATCTTTAGCTGGTATTTTGGAATGGCTTTCAAAAAAGTTACTATTCATAATACAGTATTTGCTGAAGATGCTGATGAAGACCCTGTTGAGTTCAAAAGTGTTCATATTTCCAATATCTCTAACAAATTTTCCAAATCAGACAGAAATGCAAGGAGCTGAAGGGCACTTCTGAGTCAGGTACACCCCGTGGTTGGGGGGCCTGATGAGGGAAACCGTGGTCATCCAGATCTCAGCTCCTGGCTTTTTCCATTGGCTTAATATCATTGACAAGACACTATGCATTAAAAATCCCCTTTAAAAAGAGAGAGAGAGAGAGAGAGAGAGAAAATGCATTTCAAAACAAGCCCATAATAGCATTTTCCAGACTTCTCCTTCTAATTGTCCTGTGAAGCTTGTAGGGTTAAAAGATAAGAAAAATTAATTACTACAGAAACAGACACACTGTAGTATTTGCATTCAGATGATGATTTTGGGTAGGGCTCAGGAAATGAACCTCAACTGTCAGGCTGTGAATTCATCTTTTTTTTCTTGCCTGTTTCCTGCAGGGAACATAGGGGGTGGGATAGCAAACTGCAGAGTGTGCAGACCTTGGACTCAAGCATGGCACTCCCAAGTTAAGCTGCTCCCCGTTTTAATCTGGACTTGTCTCATTGCTCTGAAAGGGTTATAGTCCTCCACAGTCACTGAACCCAAAGACTTGGCTTGGCTGCAGATCAAGCGCGTGAAGAACGTGTGACCTTCTCAACACAGAAAACCTTTGTCGAGAAATGAACTCAAGTAGCGACGCAGAAATTTGTGCTGGGAATAACTTGCACCTCTCTCGTTCTTCTATGAAGGAGTATATAGTTCAGCCAATGTTTCTCACAGGCAATTATTACTTTGTTAGCCTAAATTTTCCAGGGCTCTTCCTGAGTCCTTGGGTTAAACACTTATCACCAGATAAAGAGAGGACACTGAACTGTTCCCATACATAGAACCAAGGGAGGAATAAATTGTTTCTTGTAATCTGCTTCCAAAGCCAGGCTCTCCCCTCAGTGAAGGAGGCAAAAAACAATGTTATAGCCTCATAATTTGAAAGGGCATAAACCTTACTATTTGGATCATCCTCTCTTACCCATCCAATGCAACTGCCAACATCTCAAAGCCATTTTCTTCCTCTCTAATGGGACAGGTTTTGCAAAGGGGAAGAACTTCAGTGCTATAAAAATATTGACCTGGAATAGGCCTGTCTGAAAAGCTTTGGTATGAAATTCCAAAACCTAGTTACAAACATTAAGGAAAAGACTTTCACAACTTTCTTGTCAGACAGGTAATTGTCATTATCACCACTTGATGTCTTGCATGAACTGGAACAAAGACTGTGTGAGTCACTCAAAGTGACAGAGATGAGAACAGCATCCAGCTCCCAGTGCTACAAATATGTAAGGCACGGCAGGTCCCTAATCCATTTAATTTCATGAACAAAGCATGTTAACGTAAAAATGAGCATAAAAATCAGTTTTAATCTATGTGGTGATGTGGATGACATTATTTTCAGCAGGAATTGTATGAGAGATGCTTCAGAGAAGCCACAGTGGATACAATGGGCAATGTGTCTTGTGCAGTGCCCTTGTGTGCCCTTGTGCAGTAAGTGGGGATACTGAGACACTGGGCTTCTATTTCTGTCCCCTGTGTTGATCTGGTGAAAGCCAGTGCTTAGCTGTGCAAGGGTACACTAGCCTAGCTGTTGCTTGATCCTTAAAATTGATGGAAATATAACAAACAAGTCTGTTTCCAGGCTACTGACAAACTTGCTTGGGCTGGCACTGTCCTTTTTCCTGTATATAGGAAAGATGGCAAAATGTGGTTGGTTCATCCACACCTGAATTTTCTGGCAGCAGAAGTGAGCAGTGGTTCTGTTCCCATGTAACAGTCATCATGTTTTACTTCACCTAGAAAGAAATTGGTGAAGTTTCTTCAGATACTAGGCAAGTTTCATCACGATGGATTAAAATGACAGCTTGTTCTACAAATCCTTAAGGATTAAGAACATTTATTTCTAAACAGCAAATCCCAGCAAAAGAACAGGAGGAGGTTTTTTTTGGCTTGGAGTAATATCACAGCTGATAATCGAGACACCAAGTAAGATTATAGTGAACAAAGCTCAGAAAATGTATAAAAGCATAATTCAATTTATTTCTTATTTAATTTATTTTTACTTTCTTTTGCTCAACAAGTTATTGCATTGCTTTATATTTATAGTAAAGAGTAAAAACTAAGTTATACCTTTACTTTTATTTAAAAAATACTTTATATTTCCTTTTGAGTTTATTAAGAAGTATATTATAGGTAGAAAATTCTAAATATTACATCTACCTGATATGCATTTTATTGTTACCAAGTATTTGCAGTTCAAGAAAATCTGATATATTAAGGAATTACTCAGTAGGCAGGAGAGAAAGGGCAATGAAACCTAATTGTAGAAACTTCTGGCTATGCACAGAGAGTCAGAGTGCCTGTAGCAGAAGTCCTTTTCTATGGCAATGTTGTATGGCTTAGAGACTGCAACATTCTAGATACACAACACCTACCCACGGTGTTTCATTTGCCTGCAAGCACCCTGATGTGTTAGTGAAAGAATCCCAGTATCTCCAGCTGATGAGATTTCAGATATGTTGCTACACCAGCTTATTCAATTTCTTCAGATTTTAGGGTAACTCTACAGCTTCTGCATGCCCTGCCTGGTGTGATGTGACAGCATCAGGAAAGCATGGAAGTAGATATTCAGTGTTTAGCAGCTACTGCAAGTATCGCCCGTTGGCAGGGAAGACACTACTTTTGCAAACCATATGTATGCCACAACGTGCCCTGTCACCTGCCTGTCATTCTCACAGCTGTCCTGCTATGTTTTACTTGGGAAAGAGGTGACAGGAGGTAAATAACTTGGCAATGATTGATTTGCCAGAGTAGTTGCTCCAGGTGTTGAGGAATTGTTGCTCACACCCTTTGAGTGTCAACACTGATATATTTTAACAAGATTCTTACACTTTTACAGTTTGCTTCTGAAGTTGAGAGCTTTTCCAAATGATGAAGATTATGCTTAGACTGTGAGAGAGAGGCATTCATGGCACCTCAGTGTCTTGGGTTTTTTGACTGTCCCAATTGTCCATCACTGTTTTTCCACTCATACTATGGTAGTTGTTACTACAGACAGAGTTGAAATAGACCAGGTCTGAAATAGGCCATTGCAGGAAATTTTACATTCTCACTCTACACAGACACTCCAGAGGGATGGCTCCAAAGGGATGCAGTCCTTCCTCCACCTGTCTTTGTGCCTGTCCTGTGCAGTTGCTCTTGTGCAGCTCTACCACTCCTACTGTACCCAGATCAACCAGTCTTCCTCGTAGAAATTATCTTTGTTAAATCAGCTATGCTTTTACATTTCTTATGGAGACTACTGAAAATCCCTAAGACTTATAAAGGCAAAATTGAGATGGTGCAACCTAGCCTTGTTCTGTGAATCACAACAGGTATATCTTCCAAATACAGATGGAACCTTTCTGCTGCACAGAAGTAGCTTTCTGGCCTTTAAACACAAAGCAGTTATGGGGCTGGATGTTCTTCTCTGTCTTCCTGTACATCAGCATGTTGACATTTCATCAGTGACATGAATTTTCCGTGTGACTTCTGTTTAGTCACTAAAACCTGCCTGCATAAAACTGTGTCAACCTTATCTACTCTCAGAATCATTATTATGCTTTAAAATGCTTTCAGCTGTGAAAACCCACGGACAGATGTTTCCTAGAGAACAGTGTGTGCCATGGCTACTTGCATGTGAACAGCAGAAATATGAATATTTCAAAACAATACACATTTTGTGGTCAGGTTTCTCCAAACCAGTTACTGTCCCCACCAAAAGCAGTTTCCTGGCAGAATATAAGGGTACAGCAGCTGTTTGAGCAAAAAACAAGCTACCCTGTTGCTGGGGTGGTTTTGTATATCCTCAATAGATTTTTTTTTTAAACTACCCAAATTCACACTTCAATATTGTGCAAATTCATAAGCAATATGCAGAAAATGATCCTTCAAATGCACCAGGTATGGGATATCACTGTATTTGTGCTGTCATTATTTCTGTCTGCCAGGCTTCTTGCTTGGGAAGCTGAGTGAAAAGTTTCCTATCTGTGAGTCAGGTACATTTATCAGAGGTAAAGATGCTTTTCTGAGCCAATGCTTCCTTAGCAGAGTAAGCCTGGCTTTGGAGGACTGCATATATTCAGATCCCATTAAATGAACTAGAAATATTCATCATCTCAGCCTATTCTCTCTATAAAAGCAAAACAACCAGAAGTGGCAATTTCTGTCAAAGAGGTGTGTTTTCAAGAGACAGTTTTGTTTGTGTGCCAGTAGAGACATAAATATATTGTTATTATATAAAAGAACTTTAAAATTAATTTCACACACCATTAATTATGTTCCTTGTCCATGTGTTTGTCTTAGTGCTTGTATTTATCTCACAAGATTAACAAAGTCAATGTAGTACATGGGACGCTTCACTGACCACCAGCATTTTCCTATTATTAATTAATTTTATTTTCTTATGGTGAACAGGAGAAGATATACACCATGTTGGTACTATGATGTTCTAAAATGCTGGCTGAAGGCATTCCTTTACATATACCAGAATTTTATTCATTTATTTGGTTCTGCTTAGAATAGAAAGGCTTTAGAATTTATTTTTTTCCTAATAAGTAAAAGACATGTATTTGTTTGTCTTCTGTATTCTAGGACGCGCATAATAAAGAAAATAGATTTTAAAAATAATCATTATGCTTCCAGGTATATTTAATATGTGTAAACTTGGATGCATATTATTCAGTTTTATATTTTGTATTATTACTTGTTTTCCAGAATAAAGAAATTCACAAAAATTGAAGCCAAAGAAATAGTGTGTGCGAGTGTGCATCTGCATACAATAATTTAGATGCTAACTATATTACATAGTAGCATGAACCATCTAACCAGCAATGTTCCCCTGCTTCACTACACTGTGCACAGCAAAATTGAGCTTTATGCTAGAGATCTTGTTGTATTCACTGCCATCTGAATCTTATGCCTCTTTCATTGTTCTGCTCATCTCAATTTAAAATGCAGTTCCGATTTTGATCTCAGAGTACTATAAATCCAAAATAAATCTAACAGTTTCAAAGAAGTTTATTTCTGCTTTACATAGTTATAACTAAGATAAAAATCGGCCCATAGGCACATTCATTTTGTAGCAAGTTAGAACATGTGCCCTTACTGCTGGCAAATCCTCAAGATTAACAGACATACATGTGTTGCTAGAATAGCAGCTATGGAGCTGCTTTTTTTTTTTTTTTATCCAGTGCTATTTTTGGTTCCTTCCCCTTTGACACACATTCCTGGTAACAATTAAAAGCAGCCCTTCTTAGTACAAAATTAAAGCTGATAGCTGAACTCTTCATGCATCAAATACATTTTCTTTATTGTGTATCAAATACATTGGATGCTGATTGTCATACCTGGAATAGAAATGGGAGGTCCTTTTACTTACAGTGGTGTAAACCAGCAGAGTGAAAGATGGATAGAAAAATTATTCTGGGGATCTATTGATGTTTGGTGCTTGGCTGTCAAAACAAGCAAGTGATACAGAAAGAGGGATTGCTTGTTCTTTTGTGGGCTCAGAATGATCCCTATCTGTGCCTGTGGAAAGTCTTCTTGAAGTGAAAAGCAATGCAGAAGGCCATTCACATCTTTCCCCTCTTGCTGTAGGGGGCTGCTCCCGTTGTCATACTGGAGTCCTGTTGCCCCTTTGACACAGCTCTTATCCTTGCAGGTCGAGATGGACGTGGTGTCTGCTCTGTCTGTGGACAGATTCTACACCAGAGGTGTGAAGGAGAAGTGGATGACCTTGTCCATCCCAAATTCACACAGCCTTAATTCCCATGTGCTCTTGCTGGCACAAACTACTGAATGTTCCTGCATCTAACTGATTTCCTCCAGAAAAGTATTCCAATATTTCTGGAGGGATTCTTGGGGCCTCGGGGCTCTTCTCTTTTCATACGACCGGAGCTGGCCCATGATATTTCCTAGGATGGTTTTGGGCTTACTCTCCGGATTTCAATTCCAGGTGCTGCAACAGAAAGTTCTTAGTGGAAAGTCCCTAGGATGCTAAATAATTTTCTCTTTTTTACCACTGGGGTCCATATTTTCTGACTTCCAGTGCGCACAGCCAGAAATACTTACTTAATTTAGCATTCCTTATGTCAGCATTCCTGGAAAAATTCCAGGAATTTATTATCTCAGTGGGTGGGGTGGGCACATGGTGGCACGGGTCAGGGCTTTTACCACTTTTCTTTACCTGTGCACTTTGCCTTCACTTGGCATTATGATAATAGGGGCAAACACCCATGAATAGTGATGAAGGGGATCAGCTTCTAAGAAGAGCTCCATATTATGGTGAAAGGGTGTTATATTCACAGTCTAGGGTCACCTGCAGGGACTCCATGCAGCCTTTTACCCTAGTGGTCACTGGAAGTTGGGTAAAATATCAAATCCCTGCTCAGGAAAGGTTTCCCTTCAAACGTAGTATGAAGGCTTTGAGTTTAATTCAGTGGGATGTAAGCATATGCTTATTTCCTGAAGCAAGACCTTGCTAAGTTTATTCCTTCTAGCTAAACCACAGCATTGCTCTCCAGTCTTCAGAAAGAATAGGCAATCAGTTTTCCCTAAGATTAGCATCCAGAGTCACCGGGTTTCCAAGAAGGTGTTTAGGAATTGACAGCAATAAGGGGAAAGGGTTCTGTTTCCAGGACAGTTGCTGTGATAAATACTGACAGTGTGGTCACCAAAGGATAAAGAAGATTTCCTGTCATCTTGTAGTGTTTTGCCAAAGATGTACTTCAATGTAAGAGCATAGGTACTAGATAGTAAAGAATATAAGAATAATTTATTTATTTATTTACGTGGGGTCTTTTTCTGAGTGTTGCAGGAGCTGTGATCATAATTGCTGTGATACTCCAGCTCATAAGTACTCGACATGGTATGTAACCAACACTGTCTGGTGCAGCTGAACCTTGTGTTTGCCTCATGGTAGCTGGATTCATTCACTCTATTTTGAAGAGATGAGCCTTCTGGTTAAGTTATCTCTCATTACAGGCTCTGTTTGAGTGAATCCTGTGATGTCCCATATCACACAGTCAGGTAATGGCTGCTTTACATCACTGCAGATGTTGTGCACGATGTCCAGTGCAGCCCTAAGACAGTGAGGTGCTTAGCCTAGAGCTCATAGGAGACTATCTGCCATAGGAAAGAAAAACATTTTAGCTAACTTACTTAAAATTAAACATCTCAAGTCAACAACACAAAACACTATTTTCCTCAGAAAATTACATTTAAATACAATGCTCCTCTGAAAACCAATAGCTTTATGGGAACTGCATTTTCTGTTGGAAAGGTATTGCAGTGAGAGATTGTTGATGAACTCCAATAATTTAAGCACTGTAGCTTTATGGGGTGTTATTATTGACTTTGGCAAATAAGAAAATATGTCCTTTGCTCCCTTTTTTTTTTACCTGCAGTGCTCTTTCTCTACTTCCATTACAATGGCCCTAAACCGCTGACTAGACAAACAGATCATCTGACCTCACCCATCTAGTTATTTTTCAGCTAATTACTTTGTGCTCCCAACCCCCAAGCAATTTTCATGTAAACATATTTCAGGAAATACATTTCATTGTGGGTAATTCCCTTGCCACCCTCAAGTTCAGGCAGGTGTTTTATTTGTTTTTGTACAGATTCTTATTCTCTATCATTAGACTTTGCAAGTCATTATTCTTGTTTTAACTGCTTTGATCTATTCGCTAACTTCAAACTAGTTTAAGTAAAAGTTGACTCCTGTATGTTTTCAGTGATTGATTTTCATATTATAATAATGTTCCTAAACACTGTTTAGCTTCATGCAGCTTTTCATCTGTGCTCAAATAAATGAGAGTTCTGCCACAAATAGGACCTGCAGACCTTTCTTTCCCACAAGAAGAAATGCAGATTATCACATGGCATCAGCTCTTTGGTAAAACCCCAGCCTGTATCTCACTGGGGATGCATGAACTGTGTGGTGAATTGCAGGAGAGCTCCTGTGGCTCTGCAGGAAGTTCAGCTGCAGCAGGTCATGCTGCAGGGGTCCAGATGTTTTAGAAGAACATCTAAGATGTCCAGAGTGACAGCCTTACTCCCAATGGCAAGCTTCATTGTCAACAAGGGAAAAAAATGAGCTCAGGTGAAGCCAATTTATGTCCTGAAATCTTTCTTACCTCCAGCTTCCACCTTTCATCTTTCATCCCCAGCTGTGACTAAGATTGGCTTATCTTTATAATAGGTGACATTACTTGATGATTATTTTAATGTGTGTAATTACCTCTCAGTATTCTCCAGAAGATGCAGTAGGCCATGTTCCTGTTTTTTATAAGTAGTTCTAAAAATGACACAATCCGGGAGAACAGGCAGTGCCTTTTGTTATACATAGTTTATGAAGACAAGGGGGCAAATACACCACCTAACATGTGGATTATCAGATATCAATCAAATGACAAAATTGACTACAAGGCCATAGTTTGTTGAGGTACCCAATGAACATCAGGTCTTCTGTTTCAACAAGCTGAAAGTGAAATGTTTCAAAACATTTCTGAATTAATTGGAGTTTCATGTTTACCTGAAGTCCCTTTAAAAATAGAAGTAAAACAAGGTTCATTTATCTAAATCTTCTGCAGGGACTGCATTCAGCTAAAATATTGTCAAATATTATTGTATGTAGTGAGGAAGATGAAGAAGGGATTAAAAAAAAACAGTGAAGGAAAGAATAATATCTATCTAAAGCCTTTCTACATATCTACACCTGGCCTGGTCAGGTATACACAAGCCTGTGTCAATGCCATTGGGTTTGTTCTTCCTGGAATGAGCCAGATGGGGTTTTTCCTGTTTGTAAAAGAGAAGCACAGGAGGATGCTTAAGATGGGAACTCTCCATCATAACTCATACTAGTAGCATCTCCATGGACCCCTGGTGGGAAATCCCTTCCTTTGTAGAAATCCTGTTGGCTTCAGCTGGACAAGAACCAGACACTGAAAGATTCCAAGACTCAGCTGCTAAATACAGTCAGTAGAAAGCTATAATTTAGAATTTCCTCTCTAGGGCTTCCTGGTAAAGAATCTAAATGCAGAGTGTGGCTTAGGGAACCCACATTCTCCCCAGGGAGATAAAACAAACACACCCAACAGTCAGAAAAATAATCTGTTCTCATAGTATTTCTAGCTTGTTTCCCAACCAGCTGGGATTTCCGCACTGTGAAACTTGGATCCGTATGGAAATGATGGCATACTGCTCTGACCCTAATTTTACTTTCAAACTTTAGAGCTTTGTCCACCTCAGGGAATAGAGCAAAATGGAATTAGGATGGACCTGGAGGAGTAAACAAATTTGTGCAACACATTTGCCTTCACTGTTAGGCATTCTTGCTGCTAAACTCAGTCAGCAAGTCATTCATGGTTTTCATGGGAACTTTTGCCTCTCAGTGAAAAGATAAATGAATGCAAATATTTCTTTCTTCCCAGAAAGAGAACTTATGTGGGCATGATTTGGCTTGACAATAAAAATAGTGTTGACCTAGCTGTACCACCAGGGTCTAATAGGCTAAAATTTTAATTCATTAAGCCACCATGTCAGCTTGACTTTCCAGCTGCTGTGAAGACAGAAATACTCATCTAGTTTCTTATGCCAGCCTGGTCAATGTGCCCTTTGTATGAACATAGCAGACTCCAAAGTAGATCAGTACATATTTTGTTATTGTTGCCTTCAGTTAAAAAGTTAAAAAATGGAACTTCAATGTCATCTGCTTCTTTGTCTTGATTCCATATAGTTTGTCAGGGTTGGTTCTGACTTTGTTTTTACAGGATGCAGGTGGGTCTTTCACAGCATAATTGCCTTCTCAAAGCATAATATAATGTATTGTTCAACACTGTTTGTAAACACAGGAATAGTAGCAGCAGCACATTTCTGTAGCTATGATAGTTGCAGATATGAGAGGGTACGTTTTGAGTGCTTTGAAAGTGCTTTGGGAGTAGCTCTTCTACCTACATTGCACAAATTAATCTTTTCCTGCAATGCTTGTTCCAGTTTGCTAATAACCATAGAAAAATGTCTACATAAGTTCATCTCTATCTAGGATTTTAGTCTACTCTCTTCCCTAGGTTTCTGAAACTAATTAGGACTCAAATAAATATGAAATAACCCTTTACTTTTTCCTTAACTTGCCAATCTGGCAACAGAGGGGAAACAGACTTGGCCCAGTGTTAACTGTAATATTACTTTCATTATATTTTTTTTCCCTTGAAATCTAGTTCCCCAGGTCTTACAAATCTGGAGCAAATTGTCTGGTGATATTTTTCAATTATTTGTTGATGGAAACGGGTGCAAAATGATCTATGTAACTGAGTAAGTTTTAAAATAAGTCTTCTATGACATGCAAAGCCCTGCTTTGTCTTCACAGACGTAGCTTGTTCTTGTAAGTGCTCAAGAGAACATGAAGATTTTTTGAAGTGTATTTTATTAGCATTATAGTGTAGTGTTGTAAGATCATAGCATTAGAGCGTTGTTCCAATTTACACCACATGTAACTGAAAAAAAAAAAAACAAACAAGAAAAAACAACCAAAAAGCTACTATTTCTTTTTGGTAGATGGTTGAAAATACAATATAGACTAAGAGAAATAAGTCCTTTTGAAAATGCAACTCTGTGCTATAAACTTCTTATCAAAGTGTAAAGTTATTTGGTACAGTATAGGAATATTTGTGCCACTACTGAGGGAAGTTTATATAAATGAGTTCAACTGTAATACCATCCACTAGAAAATGTCACATGGGAGACAGATGATGGAAATTCAAAAACATTCTGATCAGACATTGCACTTGGTCACAGAGGAAATAAATCACATGTCAGTACAGAGACATAAGAAACTGACCTTCACACCTCCCACTACCAGCTAGTCTGTTCGACTTATATGAACCATGGAGCATACATCACAGTTCAAATATTATTTTGGTAAAAACAGAACAAAACTGAACAGTTTACACTGAAGTTTAAAACAAGACAGTTGTATAGGATACTAGATATCGAGAACACTATTTAACCCATCCTATATTGATTTTTTTTGACAGTATGGAACTTATAGAACATCTTGTCAGGCACTTGTGGGACTCACACTAAGGCTAGTTTCTGAGTGTGCAGTCTTCACTTGAGGCTCTGCCCAATGCCTTGCACTGAATTAATCTGTTTCCCCTGCTGTGTCCCCCCACCAGCTGCCCACTGCACCTTTCTGCTGGAGCTCATCTAATGCACTGCTGGGTTGCTGCACAGCCTGAGTGCTTGAGCCTGGGCTGTCCAGGTGTGCACAGATAGATAAACAAGGCTTCAGCTAAGGCTGAGGTGAATTTCAATGTCCTAATTTAAACCATTTCACCTATAGTCATCGGCAGATGGTGGCCACTCTCATGAAATAAAGATGATTTGTCTTCTTTGGTCTCTTGTAGTAATTATTGTGTTTGGATGAGGCCAGAGACTGAGCTTTTTTTTGCTGACTGAATGAGTACTGAAGTCCATTGTGGTGCAAGGTTCACCAAGCTTCCTAGCAAACAAAGTTAGATCATGACTCAGAAATCAGCTTAGGTATTTTCTCTACTTTGACCACCTGAGTAGTGCTCAGATGCTCAAAATGAACCTTGATGCTCAAGCCAGGCATAATTTCAGTGTGCTCATGAGTCAGTAGCATGATTGTTGCAGCAGTCAGAAAACATGAGCTCTGGGCCTTTCTCTGCTATTGATTTTTGATACTGTGCATAAATCAGTCAATGTTTATCTCTTTCTGTATTCTCTGAGACTCACTTAGTCATATAGTAATAGTCATGTGAACTTCCTTGAATTCCTTGGATGAAAGTCTATGCAAGGACAAACAAGTCAAAATACAGTATCATGATGTAATTCAGTGAAAGGAACATATTCCATCTGCTTATCTTTGTCTCATAATGTCATCATTGTGTTTTTCCTTTCCCTTAGAAACCAAACCTTTGCTAATGTCAGTGAGACCTCAAAGTGCCTTTTGCAGTAATGTTTTTGAAATATCTTCTAGTAATAAAAATAAAGTTGATGCTCTGCTAAAAGGATTGTTTTCAGCAGACAATCCTCATGTTTATAATAGCATGGTAAAACAAATGAATAAGGGTCCTCTTTTCACTTTATTAAAATACTTGTGACATTAAGATATATATGAATCTTTCTTCTCTGCTAATATGCATGTGATACAGATGTCCATCTAAACTTCTTGTATAAGAATTTTCCCACAGTTTCCACTAGCACAAGAAATTCCTTGTGTTTATTTGGCAGCACAGATTTTTGATCTATGTCAACTGCTGAAACATTTTGAGGAAAAAAATGGATAAAAGCCATTATATTTCTATTTAGACTTGGACTACATTCTGTCTTACATCGACTAGCAAAGATAATTATATTTCACAGGATTGCTGAGCCCAGGATGAGAAAATGACCTTTGAGAAAAAACGAATATTGACAAATGGCCAAAGATCATGAAAAACACTTAATTTCTATTGTCTGCTTGGTCATAAAGCAAGTTCTCCTTTTGATTTCTCTGACCTCCTTTCTTTCTCTGTAGAAATATTTTTTTCACACATATCCAGAATTATGGGATGTAATCCAAATGGCTGTCTTGCTGGCTTTTCATATGCATGAGTCATATACAGTAGTGGGGTCTTTCTGGGGACTAACTTCTACATTATCTCTTTCCTTGGGATCTGGATGACAATGGGTGGCTATTGGGAGACACAAAAGTTTAAGTTGCCAAAAAGTAGGCATTGCAGGCTGGCTGCCCAGTTGCCCTGCTAGGTATAATTAGTTTAGTCTGCAGTATTTCTGGTTTTATTTACGTGCTTTGCTTTTTTACTATTTGATATGTTGGGCCTGGAAGCTCTTTTCCCTAGAGTTTCACCATTCCTCTATCCTGGTGTCCCTGGCAGCCAGAACACCCTCCTGCCATGATCACTGACCCCTTAAGCCTTCAATTCCTTCTCCAAAACACCCAAAGGTTGCAAGGTCAGTACTAGCTACAGTATACTACTAATCTAAGCTGAACAACCCTGCCTTCTTTGCACACCACCACGCTCAGGAAAACCTGACTTCTCCACTGCAATGCCAGGCAGGTTCTTGCAGTTTGGGGTTATCTCGGTCTGGTTAGAAGACAAACTCCTTGAGGCACAGGTGAACCTTAGGCTTATGTGCACCACTGGCACATAGCTCCACAGAATAAACACAAGTCCAGCCCACAAAAATCAGGAACTGCAATGGTGTTAAAATCTTTTCAAGCTGTGTGTTTCAAAAGTAAAGTGGAGGAATTGTGAGTCATGCTGAAGGAAGAGGAATAAGTCAAGTTTAATAGATTTTTAACACATATGGAGAAAAGATTTTAAAAATTAATATAAATTCATTCAACTTCTCAGAGTTGAGTACAGATTGAATCTATATTGCCTCTTCTGACTGATTCATTGAAATGCTTTTCTGCCTCTAGTTCTTTCCTTTTCCTCCTCAGAAGTGTGTAAATACCCAGATATTTAGATAAATAAAAATAGATCAATCCTTCACAGTCCTTTGAAAAAGTTGAACATACCAGGAATGTACAAGAACTGTCTGGATAGAGATGCCATCACTTGTAAAAGTCCTAAAAAAGATCTGCCACATCACTGCTGAACCCACCAAGAAGGCTGAGGTAATTATTGCAACCTCCTGTTTTAAGCAAGTAGCTTAGAACAGTTAAAACCACAAAAGTGATACCTCACATGCAAAGTGAACCCTAAATCTCAATAGATTTGGAATCAATCTTAATATCAACTATTGGCCAGTTTTCAGTAGACTGAGGAGTTAAATGGGGAACCAGAGGTAGCTAAAGATTCCCAAAACATTCAGAGTCTCCATTTAGTTAAATTTATAACTTGGTTATTTGGCCATAACTACCTGTTGAAGCCTAAAGTGCTGAATCTAATTTTATTTATACTGAAATCAGTGAGAGACCATTCATTATTTTTCCATACAAAACATTCTTTTGTGTCAACAGAGGCTAATATGAAATATCCTTATTTAAGCATTTTAAAAAATGATGCTTACATTGCCACAAAATGTGACAGCAAATCACACAATCATTACAGCTTTGACTGAAATTCATCAGATAATAACAAGATCAAAGATCTCAAAGCTGCCTGTATAAGCACAAGAACACTGGATGTTTTAATGGACTATGGGAAAATTTAATGTAGTGGTATATATTCAGGGTGAAATTCATCCGAGTTCCAGCAGATTCCATCTTATTTCTGTTGGATTGAACAGTTAAGGATGTCAACAAGGAGTCATTCAAAGGTTCCAAATATCTTAAAGACTTCATACCTTCACATGTAAGCTAATCTTCTGAAACACAATTTTAAAAGTTAAAAAAAAATAGAAAGAAAGATGGTAGAAAAAAGAAAAGAAAGAAAATGCTATTGCTCTGCTGCCATAAAAAAAAAAAAAAAAAGGATAAATCAAACATAAAATCCCACTAACTTAATGAAAATGTTCCTGTGCTTTTGTTTTTTTTAGGAGAGATTTGTGAAAAATAGCCCCAAACTGCTGTCATTAGAGACTTGTTTGTTTGGCAGGTGAAGGCAGTATTATTTAAACAGGGAGCTTTTTGTATGGTTTGGGTTTTCTGTCAGTTTGTTTGTTTGATTTTTACTATTATTGTTGTTGTTGTTCACCTGCACTTTTTGTTCTTTCAGCTACGGTGTTTGGAAGAGCTACCTGTTGTAAATGGCATTCATGGAAAAAGCATATGGACTGACTGAGAGCTGAGAATGCCTACTCTGTTAATATTTCTGAAATATTTTGTATAGAAAACCAAATACTAAGAGTAAAATGTCCATTGGAGCCTTATAAATTTTGTAAATATTCCCAAATGCAGTGTTAAGAATTGTTCACACAAGTTTTGTCAGCTGCTTAATGGTTAAAGACTTTATCTTCACATTGAAGCAGCAGTGAAGACAACACATAGAGGAGGAACTTGCAGTTAGGAGCAGAGTAATATATCATCTAAAGACAGACTGGAAAATTTACCTGCTGATGGAGAAACTCCTGATGAAGGTTTCAGGATGTTTAGCACTTAACATGCAACACTACACTATGCTTACAGAAATCATGGACTTAGGGGTAAATTATCAGTCATGAATACTTTCTGCTTGGTCTTCTTTTCAACTAAAGCCAAGGACTTACATTTTCAGAATTGTTTATACACTTGAAGTCAGCTAAATTCATTAATAAACCATGTTTCACATTAGAGAGATTTTACATACAAAATTAGTAAGACATCTCTTATTCACATTAACCATTTTTATTTCTGCTTGCGAGGTTTCATCTCCTTACATCTCATATTAATAATATTACTGAGGTTCGAGTTCCTTGACTTACAGTGGTAGAATCAACTAAGAGAAACTCATCTTTGGAATTTTAACAAAAGGAACTATTTGATGACTTACCAGGAAATGGCAATATTTTTTCACATAATATGATATTTTGCCTTAAATGAGTCATCTCAGTTTAACCCACAGAATCAGGGTTTGATTCCACAAAGCACTTAAACACAAGTGCAGTTTTTAACATATGACTAGTGGTACTGTTTCAAAAATAACTCCATCTGTCATGCCCCTAAATTTGCAAATTCTGAAAGACCTTGTTGAATCAGCAGCTTCAGTAAAATTGGCAGATTTGTGTCTAGATCATACTCAGTTTTCTGTTTCCTTTTCTTTTTTCTTTTTTTCTTTTTTTTTTTTTAATAGTGACTGTCTTCAAAACAAGAAAACAAGTGGGAAAAATACATGGTTTAACTGACAGTAAACACAAGGCATAGTCATAAACAGTCAAATATACAGTGCTATGAAACTCTATTTATTAGTAGATGAATACGCACAGAGGTGGAAAAAGATTCAAGCCTCACCAGGCAAGTAGCCCTTTTCTGAACCTATTATGTTCAAAAACAATCAACAGCCTTAACTACAGATTGAGATACCAAACATATAATACTGCAATAAAACCAGAGCAATTGGACACGATAAAGCCAGAATTTTTTCAAAAGATATTAAAATATTGCTATATAAAAGAATTTTTTAGTGCAGTAACACTGGATGAAAAGGGAGTCACGAAGCCTTTGGGATATGTATTTTATTTTTCCATTGTATTTGGCTGCTTTCAGAACACAGACAAAGGACACACAGGGCTGCCTAGCTCTTCCCTACCTTTTCAGGGAGAAAGGTTTCTGTTGATTGCTTTCATGTGCAGTGTACGTGTGTGCCTTTTTGAGGAGAGGCTCACGTTTTGACTCAAACAGTGTGGAGGAAATTGCCAGGGATCCAAAGGAAGCAGGCTTCATATAAACCTGCTCTAGGCAGTGAATTAAGAATCCGTTCATGTTAGTGTCAATTAGGCCTTTATAGGGCAAATCCTGACCACAAAAAGGGTCAGTGAGTGGAGAAGCTGCTCCTGCGGCTTTCACAGCTGGAATCCACCCCAGAAAGCTGATGGGAATCCTGCATGGAAATGTGCCTTTGCACTTCTGGTGTTTAATTCTTGGAGCATCTTTTTCGGTCATGGTTAAAATTGCTTCTGACTTGGTCCCACGGGACCTGAAAGTCTTCACCTTTGAGATTTCTGCCCACTTTTTCTCTTTTCAACCACAGAGGGCAAAACAAACAAATAAAAATAAATACAAGAGGTTACAGGAACATTGGTTTCTCTCTCTTCTTGCACAAATTTTTATCAAAAATCTCTTTAATCGTCCCTTGAAACCATCAGAAAATGTTCCACATCAAGTTTTAAATTGAAAAACAAGTATTTCCAGAAGACTGATATGTCTTAAGTGAATGAATCTTGCTAATGGTAGACAAGAACTTCACATATAAACCAGTGGAGGAGGAATTCATTCCACTCTCTTCCCAACAGAGCACATTTGCATTCTGGTGACCTCTCCTCTTGACTTCAGAAAGGGAGGGAAGCCATGAAGAAAGGCTGACCATAAGTGAGATCTGTCTTCCTCTTCTGCTTCTTTTGAATACTGATGTTCAGACGTTCACATAGGATTTGGTATTAAGACAAGCATCTCCCAGTGGCTGGGCCAATTCCCTCCTGCTTTCTAGTAAAGATACACCATTTGGGAAAAGCCAAAGCAGAGGTCCTTACAAATAATTGTCTGTACATAGTAGAACCGCTGTGCTTTGTCCAGGCTGTGTAGTGAAAACAGCTTTGACATGAGCTTGCGCCAAAGGCCATTGCTGCTAAAGTGCTCACACACCTTTCTGTGTTTTGCTCAGTTAGAATTTTTGGTCTCTACATCTTCCCATGACCATGAAAAACAGTTTGATTTAGGTTCATAAACTAAACCAAAATCACAATTAAAAAACAGTAGGCCCCAAACAAGAATGTTGCAAACACATCTGTCTGTGTGGTAGGGGTGGATAATCGAGAGCCAAATGAGGATTTTGGACTCCCATCAAATCCTTGTGTTGCTGTTTCTCTTTCAAGGACCATGTGAAAGGTGCCAGCCTTCCAACGAAACGCTAAATATTTAAAAACAACAACTCCACTCAGCTGGTGTTTGGGTTTAAAGAACAAACATCAGTCCATTGTCTGGTTTCTGCCGTCATCTTGTACACACGGAAAGCCAAAGACTCCAAATAAATTTGTGGCCTCAGGCACCACCAACAAACAGTGCATATTTGATGTATTGGCCTAATTTCTGTCCACTGAATATGCTGTTTTGGAGCTGTTTACGTGACTTTTTGGGTTGGGTTTTCTTGTTTGTTTGTTGATTTTGGTTTAAGTACAAGTCTTTATATGCCCTGGGATTTTTTTTTTTACCTTTCTCAAATTTTCCTTCTTTATGTTTAAGGTGCTGTTACTGAGAAAGAGGTGACAAAAGTGCTCTTTTAAAAGCATGATTCTTGCAACAACTTGCTATTCCAATCTGATAGACTTCTTGCCTGTCACTATACTTTTTATTTCAATTATCAAACATAGAGGGAAAAGTCCTGAAAGCAGGGGGAAAAGGAAGCATAATTATTCATGCAGTGGAGACAAAGAATACTGACTGCAGTTTCTAAAGCTTTTTTGCCAGACTTCTGCTATGAAAATTATTGTCCAGAAGGGAGGCTGTAAACCTGTTTTTGAAGATCACTATGTTTCAAAAAGGACTATTGTACTTCAGATAATTGTTTTAACCTTTCTCATATGATTTATAAGGTCTTCCAACACTCGTGGTACCAACATTTGTTTGTGACTTTTATTGCTCTCAGAGCAGGCATTGATTCAAAGGACAGATCTAGTCTTTGGTCTCTGCAAAGCCATATTTTCAGGGGATTAAATAACCACTTTTTCTTCTCCATTCCTCGAAGCTTCTCTTCCCTGGGGCTTCACTTTGGATTCCAGGTTCAACACAACCAATGAGTCAGCTCTTTACAGAAGCAAGAGTAATATACAATCTAAGATACTATTATGCATAATGTAGTAATTTCTTAAAGGAAAAAGCTTGTGATGAATGTACAGGAAATATTTCAATGCTGCTCATTGAAGAAAGGAATGACAGGTATACACTACTCAGCAATGATGATAAAAAAATCTATAATTTTCCAAGCAAATTGTTGAGTGTGATTTATCATTTCATTTTCAAGCTGTGCTTTATAATAGCGGTTCTGTGCCAGTACCAAGAGCCCTTGCTGTCAGGGCGAGGGCCACAGAGGTGTCTGCTTTCTCCTCAGATTGCACAGACAACACGTGAGGAAAGCTGGCCACATAAAGGGTATAAACCACAAAATCTAAAAAGCTTTGGAAGAACTAGCTGAGCCAGTCTGTTAAGAAATATTGCTAGGGCTGGATTAGGGAGTGAAACCTATATCTGTACACAGCCCCAGGAAGCAAATTGAAATCCTGTGGGGCACAGAGGGGAGCTGAACTGAGATGCCCCACAGCCTGCGGCTCACCCAGGTGGTGGACGAAGCCCCAGTGTTTTCACCCAACCGGTTTGATCAGACCTACTCTGAATATGCCTATTATTTCAGGATCCCCACATGCCACAGAGAAATGAACAAAGTTAGCACCTGAACCCAGATGAGCCCTTGGTCCAAAAATAGTCATTGCTCTGTAGAGGTGAGCCTGAACCAAGGGCCTGGGCAGTTGTGTGACAAGACAGCTGTGGCAGTAGTTCAAAAATCATGTTTCATGATATTATTGCTTTTCCTCCCACCCCTGCTCTATTTCTTAGAGCAGACTCTCAGCCACAGATCCTCCCTTTGCAAGGGAGTACATGGAATTATTTTTGGAATTTCCTCAGGTGCTCCAATGGACAGTCAGAAGTGAGGCTATTAGCAGCTGCAGGATGGTTGTTTGGACTTTGAACCCAAAGATGGCCTTAAATTCCCTTAATATGAAAACATTCTTCTCACTGAATTTAACAGAATTACTCTCATCCTTAATCATAGAGCATTTCAGGATCAGTCTCAGTCTTGTATGAGCTGGGCTGTGACAGAGCAAGGCTTTGAACGTCTTCCTACTGAAACTGTGTTGGGCTGTCTTAACCACAAGACCACAGGTATTTTGAGAGACTGCTCATTATTGTTTGCAGCATGTTTGAAGATCTGAAGGTTTGAGAATTCTATAGAAGATACTACAATAGTAGCTGGCTTTCCAGCTTTGTAGAGAAACTGTTGCTTAAGTTTCTGGGGATTTTCATCCCTGATTGGATGAATTTCTACAATAACCAGTTGTGATACTGCTGCCAATTCTACTTAAAAGCTTTAAATATATGAAAACTTGTGAAAAAAATTTAAAAATCAACCTTCTCAGATTTTAGGTATTATTTTTAAAGCTAGACAGGATTGTTTGAATTCCTATTACTCCTTTTGCCTTCCAAAAAAGTAACTTCCATTTGCAACAAAAGCTCTAGTGGGTAGAGTTAATGCACCTTTCTTACGTTTCAGAGTCCACAGATAAATTTAGGCTATTAAGAAAAATGAGTGAATTAAAATACTGGTATATCTAATTTCCTTTTAAAAAGAGGAGCAAGAAGACTGCAAAAATGAGAAAAAAAATTTCTTGCCAAGATCACATAGTTTTTTACAAGGAATGTTTCCAGCTTGTGGTTGTACTGTGGCATGTGCACATTTAGCCAGCCTGGCCTTAAATTCCTTTGGCTGTTGTTTTCTGATGTCTGAAGACTTAAGTAAAAGGGGAAGGAAGGGTTAGTGTGATTTAGGCAGAACACAGGCTTCTTGAGTCAAGGTCTTCAAATACAAATGTACAATATTCCTACATGAAACATGTAGGAATAACTCTGGTTTTCCTTCCATCAATTCATCTCTCTTAGACCTTATTTTGAGCAAGTTTCCTGGAAAATGTGGCCCAGGCTCTGCAGAGAGTAGCACTGATATATGAGAGATGGTCTCCTCTGCCTTGGCCCACAGGTATCCCTTTAGCAGGAGCAGGTTTCCACCATCTGTGTGTAGCTTTGGGGGTGGTGGGGACATCCAGTCTGCTCCAGCACCCCTTTTCCTCCTCCATCAGATACCTGTTGCACCCTCATTCCTCACACTTCCTCAGCCCAAAGCAGCATGGTGCTTGAAGGGAGCTGAATGGTTCCTCAGCCCCCTCCTCTGGTCCTGAGCCAGGCACTCGTCTGTGCCACATCTGCTTCACCTGCACTGCGTGACATCTTCTCCCCTCCAGCCCTCCAGGGGATTGGGTCCCACTCTGCTTCTGTGTGCCTGTGATAAATGACTGCTGGACAAACATCCACAGCTGGTGGGGCAGACACTGCTCCTGGTAATTTAGCAAAGTGGTTTCCCTGCTCTAGCAGCATAAATGTCTCCTTGCTAGTGCTAAACTCCCAGAAGTTGTTTGTTTTCCATTTGGGAACGTAAATCTTCCGCAGCCGATCAAACTCACTGATGAAGTATGTTCAAGACAAATCTTTCCTCTTTGTGCCTTTTGGGCAGGGAAATGAAGACCAGATAAAATAATGTTTCTATTTCTCTATGCACAAATGCTACAAAAAGTCACTTGACTTCAAGTTCCATTTTATATTTTGGTATTGGTGAGTTTTGTAAGTTTCCACAAAATAACTTTTTGTGCTATGTTTACCTGAGAGTCAGATAGTTTCATAGCCTGGTAAAGGGACCTGAGAGTTTCATAGCCAGGCGAAGGGATCTAAGGTAGACCAAACTAAATTTATAACCTGATTTCTAATAATTGCAAAATACATTTTTAATACATTTATATTTTCCACAACAGGTGTGTGATCCTCTTCTTAAACACCTTCGAACAAGTTGCAGGAAATTATTTCTATGAAGGGATTTGAGATCTGCTTAGTAAAACCACCTAGGGAATTAAAAAAGCCAGTATATGACAATTCAGGTCCTATATCTGCATTCTTGAAGGAAAAATACATACTTGTTAAAGTTTATAGGATTTTGCTCTGAGGAAAAGCTTTAGGACAAGACCTTTCTCCTTTTGGCTTACGTCAGTTTCATGCAGAGTCATCAGTTTACATATACACACACATGTATTTATATGCAGAGATATATATATATATATACACCTATAGCAGCAGGCAGTGGCAACTTTCACCCAACTAGGAACTTTGTGTAGGTAGTTTTAAAGCTGAATGAAACATAACAAGGACAATCCAAATACAGGACTACTATCCTTAGGAAATAAATATTACAGGAACTTTATTACTGGGAAAAAAATAATACATCTGATACATCCATTATAAATACAGCCATATATGTAGGTCTTCCTAACCTAAGTTTGGTTACTGATAAATCAAGCATAACCTTTATAATCTGTATTCAAAACAACACTAGGCAGACCTATTTATCTCATCAGGCTACACCAAAATCTCCCACACTGTCATGTATAGAAGAGATCCATCATTAACAGTACTGGTATCAAAGTGAGAAATAGGATGTTGATTCTTGTGCAACAACAGTTTCCCACTAGTAGGAGTTTTTTTAATTACATGCTCATAGAACCAAACCCAGTTCTGAACTTGACTCACTCTGACTCAGTTAAGTTACCTGTTGCAATTTCCAAAAAAACTTTAATACTCATTGACCTTACTGGGATGTTCCCAGTTCCAGTTACATAGGGTAAAATTTTCTTCTTGTTGTGCAAAAAGTCCTACTGCTGTCCATGGCCTGTGTGTGTGATTAAGGTAATGCTTGAAAAGGTAAATCTTAATTTTTTTTTTTTTTTTGTAGTGACAGTAGTTGAGGGGGTCTCTGAAGCATTGTGACTAACAAAAGGTCAGGGATGAGCACCTAATTGCTCTTCTGTGGTTGTCAATAGAGGCAAACAGTGGATTTTCTACCCATATACTGGCTTTTGTTCTGCATTTAAATCTGTCAATTTTCACAGCTTTCAGCAATGCATATGAAATAAATAAATCTTGAACCTTTCATGGTAATTAAGATGTAATGTAATGTAAAACTTTCTTAGACAGTGCTTTGCCAGACATGTATATCCCTTCCACTCAAAAATACAAACTACAACATGCTGACACCCCTAAAAAATTGATCCAGTATGAAAAATAACTTTTTGTGGCCCTGAACAAAACCCACACTTTTTGAACTTGTAATGTGACTTTAAATTAGCCAAGCAATTGTTTATTCATCCTGTTAGAGATGAGTAGCAGCAGTTACCTCTCTTAGAGAAAGGAGCTGCTGCCTGTGCAAATCTGCACAATGCCAAGGCAGCAATGTGATATGAAGAGATAACCTGGTCCAAACTCAACTCTCAACTGTTCAAGGAATTTTGGTGTGATCTCTCTGTATCAGCAGGTATTTGTGCTAGATCAACTACTGCCTTTCACCCTCGTGCTAGTTAAAAAACTTGAATGCCATCCTTGTTGTCCACATGGGTTACTTTGTCCAGTGTGTGACCATCTATATGTAAAAAAAAAAAAAA